>JAMKCH010024270.1:0-65162 GCA_023653785.1 Ophioderma brevispina | reverse complement strand
GCTAGTCTTAGGTTTGCTGTTTACAAAATAACTACCCAACATTTTCTGGAACCGTTTGAGAGCAGTTGATCTGCATGTTGAAAATTCTCGGGTGAGCTACAGCATGCGCGCTGTTAAACCGATGGTAGTGAAGTCAAGACGGAATAAAATATTTAAAGAAAGGATCTAGGGGGACGAACAGGCGGTTGAGTAGTATGGATGCTGTTTGATGATGTTGTTTATCGCATGGATTTGATGTGAGTAAATAAATTATTTATCGGTCAATCACATGGAAAACCATTATTAAAACCTAGTTTGACCAGATGATGACTTGTTGTTGTTGCGCCAACTTCATTCCCACTTGCGTGCTTTTAGATTATGTTTTCATATTACTAATTTACTAAAGAAACAACCAATTATTAGGAATTTAAGCTAATATCTACTGGTTAGGATATTGACTTTGGCAGCAGGTCCCCGGTTTAAGTCCCGGCAGGGCCACTGCGGGATTTAACTAGCTACAAATGCTATGTTTATTTGTCTAAAGATACTGATAAAACTGAAATTAGTTTCTATTCCAAGTTTTGTTAAAGAACAGGATATGAAAAGCTGCTGTTCGTGGCAATCCTGGTTCCATGGATCAAGCAGTGTCTTAAAGGTGGTTGTTCGATTTATGTGTATTGTGCTTCTCTACTGATATGAGCGTGTGTCTGGCACTGGCACAATACACTCATCAAGTTACCGTGGGGAAAAAAACGTCGCGGTGTTGCTGGTAGACGGCCATAATCATGTTGCAAAGCCTATTCAATACTGTGACTAATATTGGGTGGTTTTAAACCACTAAAACAGTGTTTTCTGTTTATATCTTGGGAATGAAATGGATGTGAGGGGGCTCAAATTTCGGGATGAAATGATGAAAAATATGCCTTCATCTGATATCACATCGCTACAACTTTCGGGTCAATTCGGGGTCCAAAAAACGATCCGGAACACGCCACTTTAAGGCTTAATGATTATCAGGATCATGTGTAGTCGTTACATCCGGAAAAAAGTCACCCGAATGCACTTAGGTGTAATCAAAATTCATTTCCGTGATAAGTTTAAACATGTACAATCGCAATTAGAGGCATTGAAAAAGTCCAAATTTCAATGATGGAATTTATGTCAGTCATTTGAGGTGAATCCAATACGTCGTAAATTGTATTCATTTTGTGAGTGTAAACAAAAGTCGTTATCGATTTCAAGGTTTATCAAGCATGACGCCTGATTCGAGGCCGTACACTTCCAAAACGCCTGTGTACAAACATGCTACAATTCATTTTTCTGAATGCGAATTCAAAATCAGTTAAGTGTAAACCACTACAAACAACAATTATACTTAGAGAATAAAAGATAGGATTGTTGTTTTGCTATTAAATATCGTGGATTCATATTGGAGTGAGGCCGTCAATATTTGAGTAGTGGAGCCGGCGCAGCCGGTATCCACTACGATTAAAAAATATGGACTGCCCATCCAATATGACACGATATTAGATAGCAAAACACAAATTCTATATTTTATTTCATTCTTATGTAGTTTTGGGGTGTTTTAATCACCGAAAAATATTATTTATTTCAATTAATATTAGTTTTAAACAGGGCAAAAATTATTTCCCCCGCTATCAAAAATGAACAACCCCGTACTAGCTGCGTGCCATGCGTAACCTTATACACGCGCGCGTAAACAGTTTCGCGACGACGCACTATCTAATATCGTTCATATAGATTAGGCAACAAACCAGATGAATATTGTGGTGTTTACTAAAAACCCGCCCACGGAAGACGAAGAGCCTAGGGGGTAGAGGGGAGAAAAACACCAAGGGAACAGGACCGTAGAAGGAAGGGAGGGGACAGGGGGGCGTCAGAAAGAACGGTTACCCGCCAGAAAAGGGCAAAGTAACGGATCGGAAGCAAGCGCATGCTGGGGGGGGTAGCTTTATATATGAAAATTGTTACTTTTATGAATATATGGT
Organism: Ophioderma brevispina; assembly: GCA_023653785.1. Lineage (NCBI taxonomy): Eukaryota > Metazoa > Echinodermata > Ophiuroidea > Amphilepidida > Ophiodermatidae > Ophioderma > Ophioderma brevispina. The sequence continues at coordinate 63,174 of JAMKCH010024270.1, read as the reverse complement.
GACAGACAAGAAAGAAAAACGGTTGTTGAAAAAAATAACCAAACAATGACTATTTCCCTAAAAATGTGCAAAACTACATTTGTCCACGGCTAGCATTGCAGAGGAAAAAAATGGTGCAAATTATCCCGACATAAAAATGTTTTACAGACCCTCCTAGGCCATAATCACTCTCAAATTCCAAGCGACCCATTGCTGGTTTTAGAGTTTGTGTTAGTTCTTACGCACTGCAGGCATTATGAGGTGATTGTAATGTTCTGGACGTCCATGATTTCTCTTGCACTTTAGAAGTTTTGCCATGATCCAGAATTTGGTCTCATGCTAACCATGATTTGCCATCATACTAGGAACCCTACATGGAGGGAAACGTTTACCCATTCACAATGAACGATCTCCTAACCCAAGAATTGAGTAGAATATGCCATTGTAGGAGCCACACGCCAATGCCAGTAGTTGAAAAGGGCTTTAACCAAATCCTTATTTGGCATTTCTGATTGGGAGACGGGTGAGGGGCTTTAGGTCATTCATTTGAAGAAACAAAGTAATGATGGAATAAAACAAATACATAAATTAAATATTAACAAATTAATTAAATCTGAGGACGATGTGTGCTCAAATCCAAACGAAAATACAATGACCATGTTTCTCTCTTTAATTGTGGCCTAGGCCCCCCCCCTGGACAAAAGTAGGTTTCACATTTTTAGGGAAATAGTTACTGTTTGGTTTATTTTCACGTTTTCTTTCTGTTTTCACCCATGTTAAAAAGTTACAAATTTTAAAATAAAGCCAAAACACGGATCAAATTGGTTAAGTAAGCAAAAAATGTCCGTTTCTGGAGAGTAACATTCTTGCGTTTCTGAGGGAATCTTCCTGTAAATGAAATCGACAGTGTAATGCCATGAAGACAAATGAAATTGTTAATAATAAGGCAAATCGTGAAACATCCCCCACGTCCAGTTTTGATGGTATGTTCTTATCGCATTCAGCTAACCTACTTCTTAGCTCTACTTCAACTGTTTCTGCTTGCTATTTTCTAGTAAAAATAGCAATGGATAGGAGCAAACACAGCCTATGTTTGCTGTTGTGGAAGGTCATGGGGTGTACAGATAATTCCAAAATATAAGAGCAAACAGCTGTAATTTGTCCAAAAATTTGCACTTGTGGCTAGACATAGCAAACAGAAAACTCAAATATGAGTACAAAGTAGGAGCAAACCCAATTATGTTAATGTTGTGACGGTATGGAATGAGTGGGAAGCCTGGTCCCGTCATTCACCAAACTTTCGGGTACCCATGCAAATGAGTAGGATCAATGTTGTCATTTGTTTTTTTGCAAAATCACCTAACGGTACTTTGTCACTGCGAAAGTCCACAAAATCTGAAAAGGGGATTCACAGAAAACTCCCTTTTATACAATTTTATTTTGTCAACGGATTGTGTCATTTTCACCCATGGATTTTCATTTAACACAATTGATCACACATTTCATTACTGATTTAGGCCTACTATGCAGGAGAATGCACTTTAATGCCACATTTCAATGCAACCATATTTTTACTGCCCTGTACTAACAGAAATTTACCCCGAGTTTGCAAAAATATCACCATCATATTGAATCGTTTTAAAATCCTGTTAAAGCACGGATAATGTTTTATTAATTATTATGGCATCAACTCAATGAGATATTGAACCCACTTCCGAACTAAAAGAAGTAATTAATCTACTTCTAAGGTGCTAAGCTTGTTTTTCTGCATTCCTGTCTTGCACTTGGAGTCTGTTAGTTTGCTTTATGATTTCTAGTACCCATCACAGTCCCCTTTAAGCAAAGAAAGACAAAAAAGTAAATGAGAATGTGAAATAAGAAACCCGATTTTTACTGATATGTTTATTTTACTCGTTCTGAAATCAAATCCAACAGCGAAATATAGAGCAGACTTCTTGCATAAACTAAGTGATTAACCAGGAATGACATTATTTACTGAAATGATACCACTCCCTTGAAAATAAGAAAGATAACAAATACAAGAAACGTGAACAACTTTAATTTTAATGTAACCCAATCTCGTTGCCCTACTTTTTCACCGGTCAGAAAATAAAGCGCTGAAACGATTACAGGCGAGAGCCGGCCATGGCCTATGATGTATTGCTAGCATCTATTGCATTACAAACATACTCTCAATCAGATTTTTGGCCCTTTGTACTAAAGCAATTCGTGCAATGAAAATACAGATATGAGCAATTTCAGTGTAGTTACAGCATCTGTGATGATGATGATAATGGAATGGTTGTCCTTAAAAATCCAGTTGGACGAGTGTCAAATTAGACCCAATATAATTACCCAGATCTCTCTCCCAGCTCTCTCTCTTTCACCATCTAACTCTCTCTCTCTCTCATCTACTTTGTATGTTCCTCATGTTTTCTGCCACTATCTCAATCATTTGTCAGATGTCATTCTGTCATGTGTGTGTTTTTGTGTGTGGTGTGTGTGGTGTGTGTGTGTGGTGTGTGGTGTGTGTGTGTGTGTGGGTGTGTGGTGTGTGTGTGTGTGTGAACTTTCCAGAGCTAAAATTTGTGGGGAGTATTGAGGGAACGTTACATTGTGGGGTATTTTATGAAGTGTTTTAAAACCGTCTAAAAGGGATATGTGAGTATAAAAAATATGAAAAAAATACTCCCGCAATGTTGTGTGTTTTGTTGGGGGGTTTGTTGGGTTGTGAACCGACCCCCTCAGAGACATAGTCTACACACTATTGCAATGACCCATACTCCATCGTGGCAATTAAATAATAATGTAACACTCCACAATGCATCGGCTACACGTTTTTTCGACCCCACAATTGCCAAACAATGAAATACCCCACAATGTAGCTGTGTCGTATGGTGTGTGGTGTTGTGGGGTGTGTGCGAACGGCTGTGGTGCGTGGGGTGTGTCATACTTATATATTATGCTTCAGATGAGTGAACAACATGAATTATTTGAAAATTAGTCCTCGGTTTTCTTTTTTCTTCAAAGTATAACAATATACCGTATTCTGGTTTGCCTTTTTGCCAGAGGGACACAGTTCCTTGAGTCCTCGCCCCATTACAGATGATACAAATGTGTTGTGTGGGGGTTTGGGGTGTGTGGTGAGCATGTGATGGGTATGTCCATTATACCTATCACTTATAGTGTACATGTGAAATATGTGGGATGTGGGAGTGAGTATAATATAATGGATAAAAAGCTGGGAGTGAGGAGAAAAGTGCAATTCACTGTTGAATTAGAAGTGCCAAAAATATGATTCGTTGCCCCGCAATCGCTCCAAACAACACAAGGGATGGGGAATTCAAACCTTTTATTGTATAGCATGTGTCCTGTGGTCGGTGATCTATTGACCGATTGCTGGGGGGAGGAAGATGTATTAGTATTCAATGGGACCACGATCCAAAATTCGTGTCATTTAGGTGTTACAAAGAAACTGTATTTCATTTCCTTTATTGTCATATACATGCTAGGGAAGAAACGCAGGAGGAAACCGGAGTACCCAGAGAGAAAACATGCGAGGCGGAGTAAGGACTGGAAGACCATTGCTGGGGAAACAAATCATATTACATGGCATCTCTATACAGGAAGTAAAGAAAGGCTTATATGAGTTGGGAGTGAACACAAAGCAGATACAAAGAAACGCGAGAGCAGAACAACATTGGGTATCTTCAGTAGATAGTTGACAAGACTAAATGTGAACTTCTAAAAAGTGTTTACATTTTAGGCCAACAAATATGTTTGTCTGCCAATATGCACTACTTGAATGGCAAAAAGTGTTGGCTCAATATTTTGGGCAGGTGCCTGCAGGGAAGCAGTGTTTTTGTTTCAAAAATCAATGGTTTACAGACAAATTTGAGCTACCTATTGCTTTCTGGTACCACACCTAAACGAATTCTTGTCGGCAAAAATCTGAGCCTTATTAAGCAAGACTTCTTCCCGAATTGCCACGTAAAACAACCTGTCTGGAACACCTGTTGTGTGACTCAATTACTTTATCAAATCTGGTCACAGATGTACTACTGCAAATAGCAAAATGTTTGCTGTTATTTAGATTGATGGGCTTAAAAGGCCCTCTTTTGCAGACACTATACCACTGGCTGAAAATCAACTATTTTCTTTTAAAATTCATGCTCTGGCATATTTTTTAAGTAGGAGTTATATTTCACCTACGAAATTTGCACGAGATCGCCTATCACTGTATCTTTCAGGGACAGTTAATTTTGCAAAGCTGCTCACTTCTGCAACTGATCATTAGCAGCGCAATTATTTTTGTGAATCCAAATGCCTCGCGAAATTCAAAAAATTAATCTGTGTGCAGAATGCACGAAATTTAACTGTGCACGAAAATTAATTGTTCGACAGCAAATTAAAGGGACAAGGTCTTCCCCATGATGCTGATGACATTACATGGGATGCTAGACAAATCCATCCTGACGAAGTGTGTTGATACCATAAAACAAAACAGGCTTTATGATTATCAGCGAAGTCTCTATGTAACTTAATCCACATAGCGGACTTATACGCGGGATGATGAAATTGAAAGCGCTAAGATTGTATCGTTACCATCAGTGTTTCAAAACTTACGAAAAAGAAAAGAAAATCTCTTATTGCTTGCATGTTTGGTTGCGCATTTTGGCTTCTGAAATGATTGATATTCTTTCTTTCTTTATTCGCAAGATAGGTTATTTTTGCACAAAGTATTACATATTCAACATTTGTGTGGTATGCTTGCAAGCAGAATGGCACATGGGGGATTACTCTGGTAGTGTGTGTGGGTGTAGGCTGTGGGTGTGTGCGTGTTGGCATGCGTGTGTGTCTGTGGTCCTATGTATGGCAAAAATGTTAGTTCTCCACTTATTGGATCATACTATTTTATCCATTGATCACGTCACTCAACACTCGGTCCTAAGAACCACCAACTCAAGACTCACAGGGGGTGTACACAGGATTGACCTCTAATGACCATGTGTGACCTTTGAACCACATTTATAACTGTTTCGTTTTTTTTTTTTTTTTTTTTTTTTTTCTTTTTTTTTTTTTGTTTTTTTTTTTTTTTTCTGCTGGAAGACGACATTAGGGACCTATAATATTCAATGTTGCCCACCTGGAGATCTGAATTTCAAATCATTGTAAGTTACGTTTATGTAAATATATCGTTCAAGTCAAATGAAATTCCTAGGATCACGAAATGCACCTTTAATACCTACCTATAGATTTAATACATCGCTCACCAACCCGACTTGTGAGATATTAACTTAAATCAAATTCAGGGCTAACCAATTCCAATCAATTGAGCAAACAAGTAACTTAGTAAGCAATTAATCAATCAACCAACCAACTAATCAATCAAATAATACTGAAGGCACAGAACAGTTGAGGTCCATCCATACTTCACTGCATTGCATTGTAGTACTGCAATGCAGCCTACCAAAATTGGCACTGCAATCACTTGCAGTATTGCAACGCAATGCAGTACTGCAACAAAGTTAAAATTATTTTAACTGGCGATGTAGCAAAATGCAGTGGGCTGCAGTCAGTGTTGCAGTATGCCAAATTTCCGCAAGTTTACTGCAACATACTGCAACCCGTGACCTGCAGTGACCTGGTTTGACCTGCAGTAAATCGAATAGGAGTGCAGCGGAAGTGACGGAACATTGCAGTTAATTTACTGCACAGCAATGCAGTGCAGTGGAAGTATGAACGGACCTTTAGAGCACTGATTGCTTCTGCACAAAACAAATAGCTACCAAGTTAGCCCATGTTAGGTGAAGCAATGCATGGTGCCTGTACCCGTTACACATCAAAGTGATAGGGTTTACCCATGCATGACCGGAAGAGGTCAAAAACACCACAGATTGCCTAAACAATGTTTTCGGACAGTTTAAATGCATGCAAGTCACAGTACTAAACCGGGGTGGTCCGGAGGAGGTTCAGCACGGTGCATTTAAGTCTAGGTGTGCCAGTGTAAATCCCACAAAAAGTGGGGAACCCCACCAGAGGTAAAGTGACTGCTATTTAGTAAGTCAAAGTGTACCTGAGAAGTGGAAGTAGATAAAGGTGGGAAGTTGGTCAGTATGGAGTATTCCATGTTAGGAGTTCGGACAAGCTCGAAGTTGTCCAAATACAGTGTACTGTAGGTGTACATGTAATAATATGATATTGTTGTGGCATGATAGATACCTAGAGATGTGGTTTATGCCTTGGTAGGATGCCAACCCTTTGACCCATCCCTTTTTCTTCAATAAATAAAGTAGCTGTAAAAATACACTTTTGATTTGCAAGTACATAAATTTTGTTCACGTGAAAATAACTAGAATTATCCACGCCACTTACCGAGTTATGCTTGCAGGAGTAGGCCTCAGAGCTAAAACGCAATACTCTTTTTCTACTCCAGGGAGCTACCCATTAGATATACATTACTGAATTGATTACATACCCCATAGACATACAGTGTGAGTCAAAAAAATGATTGTTCCCCGATTGAAACAAAAATAATAAAAAACTTAAAAAAAGCAAAAAATAAAAAAAATAATATAATTTATATTAACAAATAATACTTTCCTAATCACCATGTCAAAAATCCCGAGATTCTTGCATTTTATTTTCAAGTTATGGCCTCATTTTTAGAGGGCTCCAGAAATGCCGCGTGTACAAATTTAGTACAGTAAACCATAGAAGATGAGTAAACATGTTAACAGTGTAATTCACAAACCAGGATCCAGAAAAACGAGATAGGCAAAGAAATTTCTTGTTTGTTGCATTTATTCACCATAGTGAAGCACAAAAGTATTAATATTTATCATGAAAGAAAATTGTTCCAAAAACAATCTGACCTTTGACCTTTAGCCAACTAAGCTAAAGTGTATCACTTAAATTGAAACCTGGTTTTGGTGTGTATTTTTCAATGTATTTTTGTTTTGCCCTAGTTTATAGTTTAAAACGAGTTCATTCCAAACCATGAAAAGAATCATAAACAGTCAAAATATAATGAACTTGTGTTGATAAATGGCCTCTGTTATACTCATTGGGGGGCATTTGTTATTACCAGTTATCCACCAGAGTGTGTAAACAGCACACATTAGGTATCCCACTTGAAATTTGCGCTTCAATTACCAAATCAATAGAATCTGGTACAAAGGCAAATCTGAGGGTTTTAGCCCGCATGGTCCCGAAGCCGGTTGGTCCCGGCAATTAACACCTCTATTGTTCCTATTGTTCCCATTGTTATCAACAGGTCCAGTAGACCGGTTGGTCCAGGCAATTAACGCGATACCGCCCCGCCGATTGGGGTCCTGGTTGGAACTAAGTGAAAAACGAAAGTGAATTAAAGATAACGATGCATGCCAATGTTTTTTTTAATATTCAGAAGTTAAAAAGTAAGGTATTTCCTCATTTTCCTTTTGAAATCAAAAACAAAAGTCTGAAGTAAAATTAAAATGTTACAAACATTTTAAAAGAATATCTTGTTTAAAGAAAAACTTTTTTAAATAAAGTGCTACTTTCTTGTTTTTTTTAATTAAAATCATAGAAGTAAATGAAAATGCGAAAAACATTTAAAAAGAATATCTTGTTTTAAAAGAAAAACAACCACAATGTGGACACAAGTTTTTTAAATATATTTTCCTTCTATCAATGTGTGACTTTCATTAGACTAGACTTAAAATACTGAAGTAAACATTTTAAAAGAATATCTTGTTTAAAGGAAATTTGTTTAAATCAAGTTTCTAAATATAAGCACTTTTAAAAAATAAAGTAGGCCTAAATAACAGACACAATGTGGACACGACATTGGCAAAGATAACAGAATTTGATTGACAGCGACGCAAAACCACTCGTGTAGTTAATCTGGTGATTAAGCCATTGATAACTAATTACCGGGACCAACCGGCTTCGGGAACCAACGGTATTTAAATGAGTGCAGATATTGATTGCCTGAACCAAAATGAAAAATTCAAAATTCCTGTGAAAGCTATTTAAATGTACTTTTCAAGTATTTACAATTTTAAGAGCTACCTTGCACAGTTTGACAAGAAAAAATCAGGATATTTGGGGAACAATCATTTTGACTCACACTGTACACTCACAGTCTAATGTGTGTGGGTCTATGCAGTATGTAATCAATGTCTATTTTGGAGTAGCCACTATGAAGAAACTGGCTGGCTATGTATAGACAGACCACTGGTATGTTAGAGAAAGTTTTAAAACTTCCATCAAACCTAAATGCACTATAACAATCTCCCCACACCAACTTTTCAGATGTTCACTTTGGAAAACATAAATATCCTTGCACAGAAATACAGTTGTTAGTACAAAAAGTATCTCGGCTTGTTTTTCGATCAGTATTGTGCCAAAGTCAGATAATTTTGAAAGATTTTGGAATATACATTTTGTTGCCTAGATCTTGCTCTTTCATTTAACACCTCACTTGGGAAAAGCATGGAAAAATGGCTGAGATAGAACGCCTGGAAGACGTAAAACTCCAAAACCAAAAGTTGCAGATTTTGCATTTTCCAATGATCACTGTCTGGTACAACGCAATAATATGTGTGTATTGATTGTACACAAAAATGGTTTCCAACTGAATGAGCGAGAAAGCCTACTTGCAATATTGATTGCGGTCAGCGTATTCGTGCTGCAGTACACCTCAATGCCCATTGAATACTCCAAAAAACTTTTTGGTTTGGGGATTTACGTCTTCCAAGCGTTCTATCTCAGCCATTTTGCATGTTTGTTTTACAAGCAAGGTGTTAAATGAAAGAGCAAGACCTGGGCAACAAAATGTATATCTTGGAAACATTCACAATAATCAGACCTTGGCACAATACTGATCGAAAAACATGCCAAGATACTTTTTGTGCCAACTGTACATTATGCCAGAGTTCCCTGTGCAATGTTGAGAGGTCATTACAACACCCTTATCATATATCCAGGCACTAGGTATAACATATAATGGCATCTCTTTGGAGAAGAAATCACTCAACAATGACCATGGAACTTTGAGCATCATACCTATCCTTGAGTTCAAGTTGATCAACTTCAACATACACAATATTACGTACTTAAAAATCTTATGTAATACAACAGACTGAACGCACCTTAATCTTTTTTCACTGTTCATATTTGACTATCTGAGATGGTCATTTATCACACTTTGTTTATTTCTACCTGAAGTCTAATACCGACCTGAGTTTTATGTCTCTTCAAAACGTGATTAATCAATTGACTTTATGGCGATGATACTCAGGGTCACTGTCAGTTGTCTGTTGGAGGTTGCTGGCATACTGTTCTACACAAAAATAAAAGACGCATGGCAGATCACACACCGTTCTTCTTACGTGTCCTGGATTTCTAGCCACACTTGTTTCTTGCTATCTTCAGTAATAAATGTAGTGGGAATGCTTGCTATAGTATCACAAACGACCTTTATACATTTCAGGGTTTATGCGGTTTGCATGCATAAATAACGAATGCCTAACTTTCCATATCTTGCTTCTTGCATGTAATTATGCATTATGGTCTCTTATCTCGCACACTTTGTCTTCTATCTTCAGTAGATAACTTTATTTGAATGCGTGCCTATAGTAGATACGGTTTTTCATCACAATGACCTTTAGAATTTCACGTTTATGCGGGTGCCGATGCATAAAAGACATATCCTAACTTTACACATCTTGCTTCTTGTGTGAAAGTTAGGCATATGTCTCTTATTCATCTTACCACAACTCCTGGAAATGTAAAGGTCGCAACTGTCAGCAATGATAGTACTGAAAGAGTGAGCACAATTTTAAATACACAACCAATTTCTCATGCGAGTTAACTTTGGAAGTACCTTTAAGTAGCTGCGATACCCACCCCATGTGTATCACATCGTGGCTGCAAAAGTAGGGGTATCATCCACCTAGGTACAAACACGCAGTACCTTAACCACAAGTCACTCCTCTGAGTTACCTGCATGGTACTCCCTGCAAATGAGCTCTGAGTTCTGTGTGATTATGGTAGTAATCTAACTTATTTACCATTTTGGTCACCTTTGTATATGGTTTTGCACAATGTATTTTATAGGGGTTTTTGAGATGCTGCTCAGTTCCAAAACATGGAAGGTGGTGCCCGTCTATGGGCCAATGTAATGTCTATATGTGTCCATCTTCATAAGAGCCATGATTATAGTTGTTGTTTAGGCTATAACCTAACTCACTGGTTTCTTCTGTCCATTTAAGATTGAATGCCTAATCACCATTTCTTCTAGAAACACATGACATTTTTCTATCCCCTCTTTTTTCTCATCTTTATCTCTCTCCTCTCTCTCTACCCCCACTGCTCCTTGCTTCCTCTATGTTCCTCTTCCCCCGCTCTCCTCTCCCGTCTCCTCCCTCTCCTTCCTCTCCTTCCCTCTCCACTTCTTCCTTCCCTTTGTCTCGTCCTCCTCCTCCTCTCCCTCCTCCCTTCCTCCCTCCTCTCCTCGTCCTCCGTCTCTCCCTCCCTCCCTCTCTCCCTCCCCTCCCGTCTCCTCCTTTCTCCTCCTCTCTCCCCCTCTTGCTCCCTCCTCTCTTTTCCCTCCCTCGTCCCTCCACTCTCCCTGAAGTTACATTGCGATTTGCATGTCTATACTTTTAACAGTTTATAAATTAGTAAACCAGAGACTGATTTTGCTAGTAAGCATATAACATGTCCTCAGTTGGCAAGTGCTTTCCTTCGACGGGCACTTCCACAGGACTCCTGCCAAGTAAAGGACTCAGCGCGGGGAAGCGAGCGGGACACTCAATTCTCTCTGGGAACTGCCAAGCACAACCCGTTATACAGATTCCCCTCACGAAAAGCCCTTCCACGTCCTAGTATGGACTGGGGTGCCTTTAACAACAGTCTCCTAGCAAATGAGTTGCCGCTTGGTACATTATACGACCAGGCAAAGGGGGAAGCAAAACAAGAAATGCTACCTACACATACTAAACAAAGAGTTTTCAGTCCATGCCGTACCCATCGACACGCCATGAATTACCATGTTACCTTTAAGACGGCAATGGCATGCCCGGCCCTCGAGTCCTCGCCACTGCTTCAAATTTTCACCCACTGCAAAGCTACAAGTTAACTCCCAAAAACAAATCATCTTCCTTTTTCTTTCTACCTATGCACAAGTTATTGGCATGTGAAATGGGTACTTTCCAATTGAGCATTTTTTTTTTCAACTTCTTGAACACTAAATAGTAACTATCACCTGAAATTTTTTGTGACATATCAAGGAATTGCTCTATATAGACGTACCTATTGTGATATACTTAATAGTCCCAAGAATACATAAATCATAAATGGTTGACTTCGATTTCTTCACATAACACAAATAAAATGCAGCCCCAAAAATCTGAGTACAAGTGACATGTAAAGAATTTTTACGATCCCTTTTTTATTAAAAATACCTTCCAACGTTTTAATTTTGAATTCATCCACTTTGAAATGGACATTGCTAATGCATTTGTTCCAATATACACTGATTAATATATACAACAGGGCAAATGGGGCAAGAACGACACCCTTGCCCGGCATCTATATCATTGCTAGTTAAAACAAATGTGGAATAAACTCATCTCACGATTCAGTGACCTCCTCGTCAAGCCCCCGTTGGCTGTTTTTGGCGCGAGTTAAGCAGTCCCCTCGAGCTGATTTTATTACCTAGATTGCCGTATGTTTGAGCCACTTCCAGGAGGCATGGAAAGAGCTTGCTATAGTATGTCTGCAACTAAAAAGGTGGGAATTCATTTTATTTTTTGAGTATCTACACACCAAGAAATTTTCCTTTTTTTATGCAGGTTAGTAAGCCCGCACATGTTACAATGCATGTTTATGAACTATGCTTTTTTTAATTTGTGCTGCCTCGTTACTCCCCTAGATTTATCCCAGATGTAACAACTAACAAGACATGCCTATTTAATACAAGACACACTCTACTAGCAGGGACGTGAGAAAGCAAGAAGTGTGGGTTACTAGCTTGAATCTCAAAATTTTGGCCCCATTCTTAAGTCTCAACTCTGACGGATCTCAATGGGGCTTAAAGGACGAGTGGAAAAGTATCCGTCATGCTCGTATTTTTCTTGTAGTTCAAGTGCTTCTTGTTGCTCTTTCAACTGAGGATTCAGATTTTATTTCCGACGAGAGAAGAGAGAGAGCGACAGAAGAAGCAGAGAGAGAGAGATGAGGAGAAGCTAAACACACCCAAAAATTTGTTGAAGTTAGGTTTGGCATCATGATATGATCATTACCATCATGATTCATGATTCATTAAAAACATATGAAGGGTTGACAAACAGAAAGACGTAACTCAAACTGAAAGGAAAACAAAAAAAAAGAAGAATTTCTTAATTCTGCTGTTATAATTAAAAATTGTCTTTGTTGATTATAATGTTTGCTTAAAGTACATATATGAGCTTATGAGATGTTGGTTACATTTTGATGGAATGAAAAAATGTGCTTAGTAGAAAAATATTAAACATGCATTTCTCAAAAGCAGTCAGTATTACAGCAGAATTAAAGAAATTCGTGTAATATTACTTTTCAGTTTGAGTTACGTTCTTTGTTTGTCAACCCTCAATATTATCCTCCTCGTCATCATCATCTGATTCATGATCATCTAATCCTATCTCCTCATCCTCAGATCATCCTCATCCTCCTCATCATCACATTCATCTAACATCATCAGTCTCATCTTCAAATCAGCATGAGCAGAATCATGATCATAGTCTATGATCATTAGCATCATCATGATCATGATGATGATGATGATCATCATCCTCCTCCTCCTCCTCCTCATCATCATCCTCATGATCATCATCATCATGATCATCCTCATCATGATCATCATCACCATCATCCTCATCACATCATCTCATCACCATCTTATTAATCACTACCACTCCTATGCATATCAAACCACATTGACTTAATTTAGCTGAAATTCTCTCGGAAGAACTCAAGAACATACATTAACCCTTGACGTCTTACTTCAATATCATCTTAAAACCACATTGTTGTGCTAGAAATTGATGAATCATGTGTCTTTATCACGGTAAAATACACAGAGCTCCTGCTGGTCGCAGAATTAAACTATGGCACATGCTAGCAGTGTAAGAGACCGACATTAACTAATTAACATAGATGTCATAATTATGCAAATCAATGGCTGATTAGAATTCATTATGTAAAATACATTTAAATGAGTTCGCGATCATGCCTGCTCTTGAGTTTGTTTTTAGATTGCCTCTTATCAGAGAAACTAAACAAACAAAGATTGTGGAGTTCACAGTTGGGGATTCAGCATGCCATGCTGTTACATGGGGGAGAAATACCTTTGGCAGGGCTTAATGAAAGGGTGAAATATGTGATTTACAATTCCCTCCAGTAATGATAACAGTACAGGGTACAGGAGCAACTTATCTTGTTATTTTCATAAGAAAACCAATTTTAAATAGTTTTAAAAAATGTTTGTTGTGTAGCTTTAGTTAATTTATTTTTGCATTTAATATACAACATGATCACAGAATAGAAAGAAGCTGACTACAGGGTCCATATACATACAAGCTATATATGTGGGGCCGTCACAATTTGGGCAACAGAAGGGGATGAATAAAAAAGATGATTGGAATAAAGGAAGATGTATGATGAAAAAGAACAGAAAGATGATGGAAAAAGAAAAGACATTGAGAAAACGTAAGACATGAAGAAAAGGAAGAAAGGAAAATGTGAAGAAGTAAAGAAGCTAGGAAGGGGCAAGAGATGAAACACAGCTGTTTGACCCACCATGCAATTGTCTCTTATTTTTAGAGCAATTTTCAACAATGGCGACACAATTTTGAAACTGAGATAAGTAGGGCCAATGCAATAGCTATTACAATCTCAAAAATCAGAAAATCCATTGCGTGAATCTTGCATAATCCTACAAAGGTCATAATTTTGTATTTTAATTATCGCCCGCTTAATGCCTATTTCCCTCATATACGATGTGTAAACTAATTTTTTATGAAAAATCTATTTGCCCGCAATGAAATTCCATCAATTTCACAGGGATTTAGATTCTGGTATAAATACTCCAAATCGTTGTCAAAATTTGCGCCCGTGATATTTGTGTTTTATTATTCTCGTTTTGTCTAATCAATGAGACTCTCAAACACTGTGAAACAATGAGAATGAATAATAATATTTTTTATATAGCGCTTTATCCCTGAAACAGCTCAAGTGCGGTTGAACAATATTATTATGCTCCTTCAGAAATCGTCACAATCATATCCCGGGGGGGGGCCACTTGTATTCAAAGGTGGATATGCGTGAATCATGGACTTTCAGAATGCACCCTAACACGTATTTTCACCGATTACAAAACAAGCTAAAAAACACCCTAAACAAGTATTTTAATCTGTGTATGATACCTCAACAAGTACGCCAGTGCTTGAATCGTAAATATACCCTTATTATCTTGCTTTGTCTTTACACTTCCCAGTTCCGATTACAATATTTTGGATGGTTTGATCCCTGCTTAATGAGATATAACATACAATTTCAGGGTTTAAGAAAACCTACCCTTTTTCCATATTTTTCTGTATTTTGACACCCTAACGATGTACGCTCATAAATCGCCTGTTGGGAAAAAGATACCCTTTTTACGCGTTTCTTTTGTTCACTATCATCATATCCACCTTTTGAAAAAAGTAGCCCCCCGGCACTCAGTTTCTTATTTATAGGTGGCTGCTCAATGATATGTCTTACAAGCATCTCAAGACTATTAGCAGTTGATTGTAATATTTCCCATTGTAGCAGCTCCCCAGATTTCCCTTGGATCGAGGAGGCAATTGAGATTAAGATCTTGCCCAAACTTTGACCAATGGGTCTCGAACTCCAACTATTTTAACGTCTAATGAAAGTCACGAGTCCATGCACTTTCAACTAGACCACACATTTGGGGCTCTCTCAGAACCACCTTTGGAGACCATCCTTCCCCGTAATACTAAAACAAAGTAATCTTGCTTCGTTTGCTTTTGCAGCAAGGCCGCATAATATTACCATTTTGTGTACACATTTTTAACCAACTGTGTTGATCTGGGAGGCCATAAAATTGTGATACATGTTTAGGTATGCCTTTTTTTTTTTTCAAGCTGGGCTCTATTGATAGGTTTCTCAACAGCTAAACACTACCCCAAAACAGTGTTCAACACATTTTTAATTTGATGTGCTCATTTGTTTTCATTTACCAGCATGAACTGAATACCATATTGCTTAAAACCCTTTCGCACCCCCGAATTAATTTTGGATTTCATGTTTGAACTGTCACCTAAAGCAGTCCCAGATCTCTCAGCCATAGCTTTCCAATGCATTCTTTCTCCATGTCAATACTCCTTACTTGAAAAGTTTAAACAACATTAAAACTTCCAAAAGATCAAAACTTCAAATCGTTTGATTGTTCCATATTTGAGATACCAACATTATCTGAATGTTTTTCAATATTTATTTATTGCAAGAAACGCTCAGGCATCTATGCGAAAGTGATTAAGATCAAACCACTATAGTTTTTTGGTCTTCGAAGCATCAGTGTTGAACAAATCATGCAACCTCAACTTTAAAAATTGTCAGTTTATTGGTGGAAAAAAATATTTATCTTTTCTTTCCAAAAAATATGCCTCCAGAATATAGTACTTGTCTTCTCAAACCATATAATCCCACTAGGACGCTCCGTTTCAAAAACAAGTCTTTGCTTTGTGAACCTCGTTATAAACATTCGTGGGCGGGATAGAGCTTTCTCAATTGCCGCTCCACGTCTCTGGAATGCCCTGCCCTTATGTTAGAAACTACCCATCTCTGCCTCACTTTAATAAGCTGTTTTTTGAAAACTCATCTGATGAAAGAGACATTTGGAATTGATTAAATTTAAAATTTTTCTCTTTTTGTGCTTCTTTTTACTTTCTGATTTGTTTTAAATCATGTATTTTTTTCATTTTTGTATTGTGTACATGTAATGTAAACTCTATTGTTGTTCTTGTCGTCCTTGAGCGCATTTTCGGTGGATTTGGCGCAATATAAAACCACATTTTATTATTATTGAATTAGAATGGCCGCAGGGATTTTAAGCATAAAAAAGAATGAATTCTCCCGATGAACCTTGTAAATGAATGAATAACAAACTTATCCAGTGTTGGTGCACCGTACAACATAAAAGATTAAATTGACTCAATACCAGAAATTTATTTTGTTCTGTTTTACATAAAGGTGAATTACACAAACTGTGCCCTCAGACTGTAATGTGTAAATTACATTTTATATGCAACAACAAACTTGTTTCAATCTTTTGATCTAAAATTTGATGGCTTTGTTGTTTTATTGCCATTCAGGCCTAAGGGAATTTTTAATATCTGCAATAGAGGCAGATTGTTTTGTTTTAATACTTCTCTCCTTCCTATTTGTGCAAAGCAACCTTAAAGGGTGAGGATGGTTAACCAGCATGCCAGATGCCACCATAATGTTCTTGACATTTTGTTCTCCGTTGCCGACCCACTTTCTCCCTCTTTATGCCTTTTACACACAACACAAGCCTGCAAGAAGTAAACGCTGATTAAGGCGTCGCGAGAGCCGCCGTATCGAGTTTCTCAGCCAGTCTAACGCAAACCCAGAAAATTACCCAACTTGATTGCGGGATTTGTTCCGGTTTTAGTGTTTCGCCGGTTAGCCCGGGGATGTGAGCGTTGTAATAGCGGGGGTTTGGTCATAGGTCACAGTTTTACGCTGTGTCTCCGCTAAACAACAAAGTGAATACATACAAAGGATATATGAATTGGAAAAATGAGTGGAGTCTGGTCCGATCCTGCTCTATGGGATAATTTGCACTTGGAGACCAGTGGCATCTGAGGAGCCTGGTGTGTTTTTAAGGCCCCAAGTGATGGGTATAGAAGTATAAAAATCACTGAAAAAAATCTGTACTTATTGTAAACATTGGAATTTTCTTTCAGTATAAATTATAATAATGAATTGGGTGCTATGTAAACATGTACATTTTGTTCTGCAAGCAGATAGGACCATCAGTGTTATTGTCAGATCCTCATTTTATTAAGATAGCCTAAATTAAAACTGCTTCAAAATTTATCAATATAAACATAACAACTTCTCTCTTAGTGAAATAAAGGGCGTTAATTTCTAGGAATCACATTTCTTTGAAAAAACCATTTTGGGGAAAATTGTAATTTATGTCTTTTAAATTGAATTTTTAATTCTTTATTTTTTGTTGTGTTATTATTTTGTTAACAATGTATACACTAAAAACAATGTGGTTATTTTCCTGCTAAGCATTCAACGAAGCACACTACTCCGAAATAGTGGTCAAAGTTTAACCACGAAAAGGGTCAAAATTGACCTTTTCCATGTCAAAATGTGACCACTATTTCGGAGTCGCGTAGAGTAAGTTAAGTAGTGTGCATAGTGAACACTTTACCACAGAAAAGAAAGAAACAAGGAAAATGATCACATTGTTTTAGTGTGCCACTTATACACCTTATTCTACCCAGTTTCCAGTGTAGCTAGAGACCTGGCCGGTCACGCAACAAACGTAACTAAAAAGTTATCCCTTGACAGAAATGGGGGCTACCTGGAAGCAGATCAATGCACATAGTGCTGGTTGTGGAACAGAACACAGACTATGGAACATCCTCTTGGTTGCCCACTGTTGGAGCAACAATGCACAAAACAAGGACCTGCGGCAATTAGTGAAGATGCCAGACGTTGTAACCCATCCTGGCCTGGATCCACCCCAATGTCCTTGGCAATCAACTGTGTTTGGACACGATATAAGAAGAAGAGCTAGAACTTGGTTACCAGAAATATAAGGAGATTTTCCAAGGATTTATAAATTGCATTCCAATGTTATAACAGCTACTAAGAATGTTTTGAAGGTTTATTTGACAAACTGGAGAGGGGGGTAAAAGGTAGGGTTTAAAAGATTGTTCTATTTGGCCATGATGTAAATATAAGCCAGACCCGAAGATTCTCCCGCAACAGCGTAACCAAAATCAAGGTGCCCAAAAGTTATTTTAATGAGCTTACCACTTCAGTATTCATAGTTTTGGGCAACCACCATATTTGTTTACGTTATCGTAGTATTTGGCAAATCCTTAATGCATATTTATGAACACGTGGTAGTGGTCGATTCGTCACACTTTAGCGAGTGCAAACAAACAAAACAACCGATGCCAAATGCTATCACTCGGACTGAAATATCTTTTCCTACGCAAAATAACAGGGGTCATCGGGAACACTTTTGTGCATTAGGCATGCAGGAATCTTTTTAGATGCCATGGGTTCTTCCACGTTGATTTTCGCATAATTATTGCCCCAGAAACAATGTCGACCGGACAATGGAACACTGGGGAAATGAAACCATTGATAAAACATAACGCGCGAGCACAGATGTGTAGGTGGTGTTGCTCTTGTGCAGCAACAGCGCCAACGCCGCAGTGGTTGCGCAACACAGGATGGGCGCGAGGTGTGTAATTACATTGGAGTGATATCAGCCCAAATTTATTGGTCGAGATACGAGTTGCAAAAATATTGGGCGAGCCAATATTTTTAAAAACTCATAGCGAGACCAATTAATATTGGCGCAAATTCAATCCAATTTTATCATTATCATGTGTTGAGGATTATATTATCGTGTATCAGACACCTCAAAGCATGAAATGAGTGAAATTGGTCCAGTCGTTTGACCTGCTCCATGCAATTACAACATTTATTTTCTTGTTTCGGAGGACAAGGCATTTTGGTGTATATTTAGAATTCTAACGCAAGGTATTAAATCACATTTGAAAGGAATAAGATATAAGAAAAAAAGATGATTTAGGTATTTTTTCTGTTGTGCAGGACTGGAAAATTCAGACATGCTTCTATATTTTTTTTAAAAAAGGTGGCAAATCACAAGCTTGGAATAATAAACCAGAGGGGAATCGCGCGTGTTATTGAAGTAGGGCCAGCAGTGTAACCGATTTCTCTCATTATCATGCTTGAGCGTCTGAACGCGATAATATAGTCCTACCCTACGCCATGAATCCATGATAATGATAAAATTGGATGATTTGCGCCCAATATTTATTGGTCGCGCTATGATTTTTAAAATATTTTTGGCAACTCATAGCTTGCCATAAATTTGGGCTGAAATCATCCAATTTTATGACAAAATTTGTAAGCTTTTGATGATTACGCTTCCCTGTGTGAGAGCAAACAGCAAATGAAAAATTGGACCATGATCGGGGGTCACCCAAAAAAGTGCCTGTCTGCCCGTTGCAACTTATGATTGCCACAGCGCCACCTAGGACCCGCCATACGACCATGCAACAAATGTCTTTTTGGCTATAAGTGAATACCTCCCCTGTTTGCTAATAAACCCCAGGTGGATTAGCCGTAAGCTCTCCCATGATAACACCCACCAAATTGATGGCCGAGGTTGAAAAACTGTTTAAATATAAATAGAATCATACATTTTCGGTACAAAGCACTTGCTTTGCACGCCTACTTCTTCCACATCCACGAAATCACGTTTTGTTATCGAGACTGAATCGTCTTGCATTTCACAAACAGGATGTTATGGGGAGCATTCTCTCAATTTAATACAACTCTAACTCAAATCAAATTTGTGCCGGCCACCAATGTGTACTCGAGGGGTCCATTAGCAATCACGACTCGCTATCACTTGTGGTATTCAAAGTTTCACTGGGGATCTGAGGTTAATGATGCAGAGGACGTGAGGAAGAGGCTGTTTTGTTTCTTTATCTCGTCTCTAACTTGACTAACATACTGGAGTATATTTGAGAATCTCGTCTTTTATTTTGCAGTAGACCCACGATGCATTTACAGTGGTGCTATCCACTAAGCATTTCTGATTTCAAATCAATTGGTCAACAATATTGCATATAGTTTGGGTCACTTACGGTTACAGCTTGGGGCCTTATGTTCAAATAAAATGTTGAGAGGGCAGTATTTCATTGGGCGAGGCATAGTTACAATCTGAGGAAAAAGCTAATTTCCTGGGAAAAATACTATTTTTCCCTCCAAGATTGCAAAATTCTCTCCAAATATCAAAATTTCTCAGGAGGTCATTCCAAATTTCCCCACCTTTTTTCTCAGGCACGGTTACCAATGACATCATACCAAGTGGGACTGGGAAGAGGCAGAATTTGTGGGTCCACCAAAGGATTTTGTTGGGGTGCAGAGCATTGGAGTTCGAGTCAGGTGATTTTTTTCTTTTCTTTTCGTTGCCAAAGGTGGCATTTTTTTCACTGACTTTGAGGCCAAAGTTTGTTGTTGTTTTTGTTGTTGTTTTATCTCCAATTTTAAGTATACGTTTTAATAATTGCTCTGTTGGGTGAGCAGTAAAGTCTCAGGTTTCAATTCAATCATCTTTTTTAAAGTTAATGTGGGAAGTTTTTGTTTCATTATTAGCTATGTTGTCCACTTTGGACGAAGGAGCCTCAACATGTTTCCATGCTAGGATTTTTGGCCTATCCCTTCCACATTGGCCTAGTACGGGTTGGAAGGGACCCTGATACTTAGAGTAATGTGGGAAGTTTTATTACTCATTAAATGGGGTATCCAGTAATTTTGGTGCAAATTATTTTCGCCATTCAGTTTTTTAAAAGACAATCACTTCCAATTAAAAAAAGTACCAGAATTAGTCATATGTTTGGTAGTTTAAAACATGCATATTTAGTACATTATCTCAAATTTTGCACTGCTTATACTTTTTTTTTTAATTTGCTTAAGGCCAGATATGTGATCTTTGAGACTGTAAAAACTGGAGGATGCATCACTTTAATAGAATAAATGAGCATTTTATAGCCAGAGTTTTTCAAAGTAGACAATACATTTGGTTTGTGTGATTTATTATTAGCCCCAAAATATTTTCGATTCGATGCCACCCCACCTCATTCACCACAAAATGCCATGCCGGCCACCCCCTGACTGGATCTGATCTCCCCAGATAACATGATCCCCTTAAGCGATCATCGCGCCTCTTTTTTGGTTCACTCTTTAATATCATGTCCTTGATGATTCAAACTTCCCATCCCACGTTTGACCATAATTACCAATAAAACACAGGGCGTATTATTCAAATACACAAATTTCTACTAGCGCTGATACTTATTTAGGCCCGTACCCTGTGTGCATAACCATTTGGGTAATTGACTTGTATTGATTAGTGGACCACTCTAACTGCAAGGCAACTATCTAGGGTGCCACATTTGGATTTGACACCCAATTGGGGTCTTTGATTTGTCCGCTGTGTCTGCCTGATCCATTTTCAATGCATACCCTAACATTATTAAATAATTAAATAGGGATTTTGGTTTGATTTGGCTAGTTAATGCCACATGATGAATACATTCAAATGTGCTTATAAGCTGATATATGGCAGGCCAGGTGTTGTCCAGGGGGATTAATAAACTAAAACTACCTCAAAGCGTTAACTGCCGATGATATAAAATTGAAATCATTTTTTTATTTTTAAAATGGCACTTGCAAACATTGTCACCAAATATGAAATTTTCTTTCTTCAATTTGCTCACAAATGATAGTCTAAGGCATTGGAAGAATCCAGATATATTTGCACATAAAAATAACATACCCAGAAACGGGCATAATAGAGGCTAAGACCCCAGGTAAGTTTTTAAATAATGTCTTTATTTGAATATTATAGATTCATTGATATTAAACCACAAAGGTCAATGACCGGTCAAACATGGTGGATGCCATGGGAATCAACTCTGGCATGTGTTTCTTGTGTTAAAAAACGTCATTTCCGTCATCTACTGAATAATATCGCCAGTCATTTTATTATAAAATTGTGGTTTACCCATGAAGTCAGTAATGTTTTGTTTTATGCGTAATCATTTCAGTGAGAGCTAATATCAAAGCTTTACACAACCATGCAAAAATATCAATTTGGAAAATCTTGACTGCATACTCTTTTTCAAATGTGCCAGTTGTCCTCTTCAAATTGGTTATATCCCTGATCTTGATAGCCCATTTGAACAGGTAAAAATGCCGCTGATGGATTTTCATCAAGCTTTGGACCTTTTTATTGGCTTTTTTAGGGACATCAAAGTGAAATTGGTGACAATTTAAAGAGGGATGATACCGATTTAAGGATATTGAGTTTTCATCTTGATATATGGCCTTCACTCCAAACCCCACCTTAAAGTTTTCGCGCCGAATTTCAATCCGTTTTGATACTAGAGCTAAAAAAAAAAGTGATTTTTCTAAGGCCCAATAGAGTAAACTGTGTAGAATTAATATTGGTCGACGACCAATAGGGCACATTTCAGCTCATAACTTCCAAACCAAACATCCTCCCTTTGGCTCTAGGATTTCCCATGGTAAATGAGAAAAATAACAGTTTCTTGCTTTCTTCTGATAGCCAAAATGTTGACCACTTCCGGGAAAATCTGGGGCTTCTTCTGGGGACGAGGCTATTAGCGATCGGGCCATGGTACCTTAGTCATCTTGCTTTAGGGGCAAAATCAGACCATTTGTTTTGTCATAATGATACAATCTGTCGATTGGCTTATTACAGACACATATGAGATACCCCTCTGAGTAAACCAATCAAAAGAGTCTTCTATATCTGTGTAAAACTATCACCACCATTCTTAACCAGTATCTTCGGATTTGCTCATTACACGATAGTACCTTCCAATTACCATCCTAAGAGTGCTTAGATGCCCGGGGTTAAGGGGTATGTCATGAAGTAATTTTGTCTAAACAAATGTCTAATCAAACCAATTAAAAGTGGCAAAAAACCCATAAATTGAATATCTTGCCCATGAATTGTCCCTTTAAAACTGACATCGGTAACAACCAGTTTGTTGGTTTACTCGCATCAAATGTAGCAACACCGCCAACTCTCAAGTAGTGTTTCGCATCCACGACGGTTTGCGGATGTGTCAGAGCCACAAATTTAGCGCGATTACACCGGTTTTTACATAGGGGCAGCTACTTGCTCCTCGATACAGGCTTTATTATACCTAAGTGCGCGTGAACCTATATCCACGCCGGACCATGGGGTATTTTGGCTCCTATGCTCTAGCTTCTTCCGAGATTATGGCCCGAAATATGCTCCAGGACCAGCTGCTCTAGGACCATACTTGTCCTGGACATAACTAATCTTGGAAAACTATTTTAAATCAATATGCTCCAGGAGCATATATGAAACGCAAATGTTCCCAGGAGCCATATGGCAAATAGCTCCTGGAGCAGTATTTGACTTAGAAATATTTCTCCCACTGCTGCTTCAGGAGCATATTTGCCAGATGCTCCTGGACCATTTGCGTATTCCCAATATGCTCCTGGATCATATTGACTTAGAATAATGTTTTCCAGATTATTTATGCTCCGGAACCATATATGGTCCTGGAGCAGCTGGGCCTGGAGCGCTGGTCCTGGCGCATAATTTCGCCAACTCTCTGAGAAGCTATGCTCTAGCTTATCGACCGACATGCTTATTCCTGAAATAAACATTTGCTAGTTGTCCTTGTGTAAAAGAAAAGCACATCTCAT
This sequence comes from Ophioderma brevispina, assembly GCA_023653785.1. Taxonomy (NCBI): domain Eukaryota; kingdom Metazoa; phylum Echinodermata; class Ophiuroidea; order Amphilepidida; family Ophiodermatidae; genus Ophioderma; species Ophioderma brevispina. The sequence goes on along the minus strand of JAMKCH010024270.1, from coordinate 39,585 downwards.
TTTCTCAAAGATAACTTTGGTGTGTGTTGCGATTTATGACCTACACTTCTGTGTAGAATAAGCATGGTTTGCCAAATTTCTTTTTATTTGATTTACCCCAGGGCACTAACTGCCTAATATCTGCATCTGAGCACTATTTTTTTGATTGGTTGCTTGGAAGGTAATATCGTGTAATTGGCAATCAGAGATACTGTAAAATGTGGTAGTGTATATAGAGATATAAACCTCTGTGATTGGTTTACTCAGATGGCAGCTTCATGTTGTGTCCTGTAATGAGCAATTACAGATTGTATCAAAGTACCAGGGTAGTTACTGTTTCTTCCCCTGTCTACTATAGAATTCATCGAAATGGGATAAAATCGGAGTAGATCAAGCCACTACATTGCAAGAATTTACCCTAGCATATGTGCAGCAGCAAATTATTGGCAAATATTACAGTCATGCACAGAGTTGGGTTGGTTGTCTCATGTAGCAGTACAAAACTGCTCTGGTTCCAAGAATTTTAATTATTAAGGACTTGTATATGCCTACTGGGAAATTCATTTTAGAAACAAAGCTCTTCATTGGATGACAGCGCACCCATCACAGAGGATAACTTCTCAGTTCATTGAATGTAATGGATATATCCATTGTTTTTGAAGTACCATTATGTGTACAATGCCCAGATAGCAACCTATGAGTTAAAATATGCTCATCAACCAAGGGCCCAGTTTCAGTGTGTTTTGTACTTGTACATGCATGACATGAACTGATCTTGTTATTCTAGGTAGTCATATATTATACACAACACCAGGGTTGTGTTTTCTAAATACACTTGTGATTGAAGCTATTGAACTGTGCCATTGGAGTGATACTTCATTGCCTCATATTGACAGGCAGCATTGTTTTACAACCTGTTTCCTGTAGTTTTCGAATTTTTGTAATCTTGGTGCATCGACTGTGGTCAAAATATTTAGAATCTATATTTGATTGGAAATTAAAGGGGTTTTCTGATCGCAGGGAGTATGGTTGACTGCCTGAAATATATACTTGTTTATCTCATCTCTCTAATATACGAGAGGGTTTCCTGTGATCTCAAGTATTTTCACTAACATATTAAGTACTAACATCCTCGCTAAGCGATGGTTTCTTTTTAAAAGACTATTCTTGTTCACATGTAACATGATCAGTTCAGTTATGGAGAAAAATAAGCCTTGTGTAATTTAACCCTCTAGCACTAAACTCACACCCCACTGATACACTGTCTTATTGGCTCAATTCTCAGGACACAACAGAGATAGCCCTCTGATAACCAATCTAAATATTGTTTTAGTATCCTCCTAGTCTGGGGAGTAAAGAACAAAGTCTTTGTCCACCCCTATAACTTCATACATTATCTCTGATTTGCTCATTACTGGATTTTACCTTCCAAGTAGCCATTCAAAATAGAGCTTAGATGCCGAAACATAGGGGGTTAACAGGTGGTTAAATCAGGGTTTAAAAACCAGCAAATGTTTGGAACGGTGATCACTGCATTAAAGTAAGAACAAACTGTTGAATTAATACTTTCCAGAAACTGTACAATCTTTGTCTTTTCAATTTCTTCCCCATGAGCTAGCTCGCAACAAAGAGTATGATATTATTCACATTTGGTATTTTAAAAAGGCCAAACAGAAAACCTGCAGTCTGAGCATGTCCAGTCTCGATTTGGAACTTCTCTCATTCGTGGGTCCATCCACTACGTCGATGTCTACTTTTTGCATGAATCCGCCTCAGCAATTGTTAACAATTGCCGAGACAGGGGTTATGATGGTCAGACATTGCGTGTGAAAAATTTATAACAAGTTTTGTTTCGAGTGCATGATTGAACCTGATTCGTATTTATATGTAATGACGCTATACAATATCCAGCCCATAAAGACTAGTGCTCCATCAGAACCAAAACCTCTTAGAATTGTGGGGCTTATTTTCAGTGTAGCTTAGCTAGCACTTAAGAACCTCTAGTTATATAGCAACACAAACATTCTTTCCCCTATAGAATGCGGCACTTGTCATTTTCTTCCTTTATATCTTGTCTCTTTTTTTTTTCTTGAATTTTATTGTCTACTTTTTATTTACTCTTCCCTTCCTTTTCCTTCTGTTTTTCTTTTTCCTTTCCCTTCTTTTCTGTTTATTTACTTATTCTTGCACCACCTCTCTTTTTAATCACCTAATCCCTATGAGGTTAAGTATGCTAATCTACCAAGGGCTCAGTTCAGTAACCTTGGATGGGCACATGTTAACAGCAACTGACCATGTATGTTCTGGGTATCATAAATCATACTACCAATCCAGGGGTGTCTATTTGCTCAATCAGTGGTGACTGAAAGCTATTGAACTGTGCCATGGTAATTGAGATTTACTAGCTCATAGTGAATTCTTTCTCTTTCATCTTCCTTTCTTATGCTTTCTCTTATCTTCCTTCTCCTTTCTTTTTCTTTCTTTTTGTATTCTTTTCTCCCTTTCATATTCTTTCTGTCTTCCTTTCATATTCTTTCTGTCTTCCTTCTTATTTTCTCTTTTTCTTTCTCTTAATCCTCTTTTCATATTCTTTCTTTATTTTCCTTTCTTCCTTTCTTAAACTTTCCTTAATCTAATTCTCTTAATCCTTCTCTTTTTTCTTCCTCATCATCTTTTATCTCTTCTTCTTTTTGGCCTCTTTTTTATCTTTATATTTTCCTTTTCCTTTCTATTCTCCTGCTTTACCTTAATTTTCTTTCTCTTATCCCTTCCTCTTCCTTTCTTATTCTTTTTCTTAACTACCTTAATTCCTTAATCAAATTTTTAATCTTACTGAGTGTGCACTCACCACAAACTAGTAAAGATTGAAAAGTCAATCTTTAAGATTGAAATTTCAATTCTTGGATTACGATAACAGAAAATAATTTAAATCTAAAAGATTGACGTTTCAATCTTTCTTTGTTTCTGGTGAGTGCACACTCAAAAAATGACATTTCTATTCAGGAACAAGGGAGAAGTCAAAAATAATCTGTTTTTTGCAATCTTTTTCCTCCTTTTCCCTTTTTTCCTCCTTTTTTATCATTTTTTTCTTATCTTCTTTCTTCCTTCTTTCTTATTATATTTCTTTAATCTTCATTTGTCCTTTCATATTCTGTTTTATTTATTTCCGTTTCCTGTCTTATTCTCTTTCTATATTTTCAGTTTTGAATTTCCATTTCTTGTTCTTTCAAACTGCTTCTCATCTTCTTTGACACTTTTCTTCTCTCTTTTCTCTTACACTTTTCTATTGACCCTCAAGGTCCTATTTCTTGTTCGTCAGCACTTTCTACCTTACTTTTCCCATTTCCAGTCTTTCTAAAAAACAAAGAACTTCCTACTTATAATTTGCCTATACCCCTTATTTTTACAGCTCGGATCTAATGCGATATCGGCGACATAATGGTCCCTTCAGCATCAAACACCCCCACAAAAATATTTTTAAAACAAGTGATTTGGAGTATAAATTTCATGAATTCAGAGCAACTTTGTGTGATGATGCTTGTTACATTAAAATGTATGACTGCCCAAAAGAAGGACAAATTTATACAATCATTAATCCAAGGCGATTGATTTTTAATCTCCTTTTTCTGATACAAAGTATCTACTTGACTTTTAATGGCATTGTTCGTTTGAAGATGGGCAATTATTAAATAATTGTTAAAGGTCTTGTTTCCGATTTATGTTTATTGTGTTCTCTACATGATAGTAGAGCCTGGTACTTGCACATATATGCTCCATCAAGTACCATGGGAACCAACCTTGCGGTTTTTATGGTAGACACAATAAGCATGTTGCAAAGCCTCTTTTCAATACTGTGCTAATATGAATGGTTAACCACTAAAACAGCATTTTTTGTTTATATCTTGGGAATGAAATGGATTTGAGGCTCAAATTTCAGGACGACAATAGAACATATGGCCTTTCATCTGATATCAAAATCGATACTACTTCTGGGTAATCAGGGCGGGCCCAAAGACACTGCACACGCACCTTAAAAGGAGTATTCATACAAGTCTTATCCAAGCACGGGAATGGGTGACCCTCCCGCTGTTTTTTTCAAATGGTAAATTTGAAAAATGTTTTGCAAAAGGGTCAAAAATCGACTTTTAAAAAGGTGCAACGAGAGATTTTCAATAACAGGTGTCCAAAAAAATTTGTAAAGCTTTATATAAAAAATATCCCCATCCGTAAGGATTAAGCTGAGAACTGTTCTTTGGTATAAAAAATAGGAAATTTTTAATTTCGTATAGGAGCAAATACGAAATTCAGCCTATGTTTTCTATTGAAATATAAGCATATAAAAATCACCTTTTGTTTTCATTTTAAGTTATTTCTGTAACCAAATAAAAGGTAGGGAATCTATTGAGAATCTAATCTCTATGAAATCACTACATATCACAGAAAATAAGAATGACTTGAAATCTCTCGTTGCACCTTTAAGTCATTCCTGAAAATTTCAAATATTTTGACTCTTTCAGGTAGATTATTGATAGTGGCTTTAAAGGTGCCTTTTCCACTTGTCTTTTGATCCCCCTGACTTACTCAGAGGTAGTGTAAATTTTGATATAAGATGAATGGCCATATTTTTCTTATTGTCATCCTGAAATTTTAGCCTTTAAATCCATTTCCTTCCAAAGAAAGAAAAAAAAATGTCATTTTAACAGTTAACCCTCAATATCAACAAAGTATAGTAAATAGGGCACTGCAATATGCATTATCAATTCTACCATCAAAACTGCAAATTTGTTTCCCACGATACTTGGTGGTGAGTGTATACAAGTGGCAGGCTATCACATCAAGTAGAAAACACAATGCACTTAAATCAGAACAAGCATCTTTGAATTTGATCAAATTTGTACAGAAAAATAGTTAAAGGTCCATGGTCTGATCGCTAATAGCCTCGTCCCCAGGGGCCCCAGATTTTACCGGAAGTGGTCCAAATTTTTGGTATCAGAAGAAAGCTACTATTTGTCACATTTACCATGTGTAATCTTAGCGCTGAAGTATGTTTGGTTTGAATGTTATGAGCGAAAATATGCTCCATTTTGATCGACCAATATTAATTTTACAAAGTACTCTCTATGGGGATTACAAAATCATGTTTTTAGCTCTCACTTCAAAATGGGTTGAAATATCGGCGCAAGACTTTACGGATGGGGTTTGGGGGTAAAGGGCATTCTATCAAGTTGAACAATTTATAGATTTAAATCAAGTCATCCCCCCTTTAATGAAGTTAGCAACCCAAATCAGGTTGTGTTTGTTATATTCTGGTTCAGTTGAAATAAAAGAGACTTTGAAACAGCTGTGACCCAGACCCAGACAAAGCTGATGTATGCTAACGTAAGATCACATGAACTCTTTAGTCTTTTATTCATGTCATTTATTCCAGTGGATTGCCATCTTTCTCTTAATGCCAAGATGCCGATGCAACATCAAAGAGTAACCGGCTAATGCAACACATAAATAAAAGACCATTAAGGCTTCACAGCCTCTAAGTGCATCATACCACATTGCTACTTTTTTCTTCTCAAAAAGTATGACCAACTCAGGGGGGGTAGGACATGCCAACCTAACAGCAACAGCAAATTCAAAACGGCATCAACTTCCGGGTGCTAGTCTGTTTCAAAGACTTAACGGTAGGAGGGCGCTCTTACGCATATCGAACGGTTACACACAGACTTGACTAAAGACTAGGCCTGGTCACGAATATTTAAATCTAAATGACCGTTATTGGAAATTACACTATTTTGCAGCGGGGTTAATCCACTAACCCCGACGGATTTTGAAGGCAATATTTTTGTCTTAATTTATCATGATATTACTAAGATCTTTTGAACAAAGGTTTAAGAGATGATTTTTTTAATGTCACTGGGACCGAGACTGCCATAGTAAATGCACGTAGCAGTTCCCCAAATTACCGTTTGGAAATCCCCAATGCCCAAATCGAGCAGATCGTGTCCTACCCCCCCTGGACCAACTTTTGGAAAATGGTTGGACGTTGGTAGACCAGGCATTGTATTGCTCAAGTTTGTTCAGATTGACATTTGTGATTCACCCACATAAAGGGGCATGTCTGTGAATTCCAAAATTACCCTTTCTACCCCATTCTGAAAAGGTTATTTTACAACACATAAATCAGTGTTTTTTTAGATGAATTCCCAATGGTCATTGGAAAGCCATCTAAAAAATCACTGACCTAAGACTAGGCTTGTTTGGACTCATTTGAATGCATTTTTCATGGTGATTCGGAATATGGTCACTAGAATGCATAATTTTGAAACTTTTGAATAAATTTGGAAAATTTTATCACTGAGTCACTATAGTCACCTGCAGTGACTAGTGGTCCAAGGGTTAACATATTGATGTCATAGTTCGTATTCTCAAAGCGAGTCTACACTGCAAAAACTGGGGCATTAACTTTAACACCACGGGTGTTAATTTTAACACTATCCTTGAATCAATATGTGACTGCACCCACTAGTATTAGATTTACACAATTCCGGTGTTAAATATCACCATGTTAGTGTTATAATAACACAAATTTTGCTGTTACAATGTATGTTATGATACTGCTTGGTGTTAAATGTTGGTGTTAATTATTTTTTTAACACTGCTGGTGGCAAATTTACACTACTTGTGTTAATTTAACCCTCTCCTGGAATCAATACGGGACTGCACCCTTTGGTGTAATTAACACCAAACTTTGGTGTTAACATTTATATTTGTAACATCTGATATTTTAATAGAAATGTTTGGTTTTGTTATTGTTTGCTTCTATTGTAACTGCTTACCTTGAATATTTCATAAGCAGATCACCAAAATGCATAATTAAACTTGTGCAGCAACACCGAGCAGTATTAAACCCTAAATTTCAACACCAGAAACTAATACCGATAAGCTTAACACCGACTTGGTGTTAAAACTGGGTTTAAACCAAGGTTAGTCCTTCAAGAGTGGAACTTTTTCCTTTCAACATACTGCAAAAGTTTGATGTAATAAGTGAGAACATTTCTAGTGAATGTGCCAGGTGGCCTATCCACTCGGAATTTTCTCACCAGTTGCACAACACTTTTAGTTTATGTTGAAAGTTAAAATGGTCCACTCGTGTTGGACTAACCCTGGTTTAAACTCGGGTTTAAAGTTAGACTCCCTTTGAGCATACAGAACTGTTTTAGCATGGTTCAAGGAATGCTTTGAAATGTAATTCAAAGCAATACTTTTTTCTTTTCAAAAGTTGTAAGTCAAATGTCATTGTTAGTTTTGCTTCATTACCTAAAAATTGTGTATTATCAGTCTCCTAACAATCATTTGTTGAACGTCACTGTTAGTTTTGCTTCATTGAATACAAATTGTGTATTGTCAGCCGCCACATTATCATTTTGTTAACAAATACTTCATCCAAATCGATCGTAATGCCCATCAAATTTTCTAACAAATCTATGGCAGGTCTTCAATCAAAATGTCATCAATAGCATTTAAAATTTAAAAGAAAAATAATATTCTTAAAGACAAATTACTGTATAGCAAAATAATTTCATAATGTTACTTTTTATGATTTTTACAGAACGAAAAAAATTGCAATTTTGACAAGCTGACATGCAGTGCTTTATGGGTAAAATATTCCTGGGCTCTCAAATCCCATTGCCACTTGCACTTGTTGCTTGCAAAAGGTGTACAAATAAAAATAAAAGCATGCTAACAAAATCTATTTTAAACTTCTGCTAGCAAAAATGCCACAAAATCTCACAAATTGTCACTGAGCACTGAGTGAGAAAGATGTGTTAAGTCCTGGATGTAGTGATTGCATCATCAAATGAAGACATGTAAGGCCACTAAATTGCTGCCACTGGCTGGCCCAGTGACCGTCAAAACATGGTATCCCCGGTCATAGGCCCCTGGTTCGAAACCCACCCAAGCCTCCCACTTTTCTGCTTCCTCTTTCCTGCTATCCCCTCAGTCCTTCCCAAGACATACGCTAGAAATAGATGTAGTCATTCGCTGCATATTTTTCAGCAAATTCAATGCACACATTACTCCAAGAAAACCTATGGCTGTTATGTCATAAAATGTAAACCTAATTGCTGCACCACATTCCAAGACAAATCCAAGGTTAGTTTTCAACCAAATATTCATAGACAATGTCATTTATACTTTGCAAAAAAATATGGACAAAACTGGTGTTATAGTTAACACCATTTCGGTGTTAAAATGTATGCTATGACACTGTTTGGTGTTAATTTTACACCACATGTTAGTGTTAATTATTTTTTAACACCTCCAGTACAAAATTGACATCACTAATGTTAATTTAATACCCTCCTGGAATTGATACAGGACTGCACCATCTGGTGTTATTTAACACCAAACTTTGGTGTTAACACTTACTTGTAACATCCAACATTTCAGTAGAAATTGATTTTATTGTTGTTTGCTTCTATTACAACTGCTTACCTCTAACGTTTCATAAGCAGATCTCCAAAATACATACTTAAAAGTTAAATACTAAATTTCAACACCAGAAACTAACACCGTGAAGTTCTACACTGACTTGGTGTTAAAAATTTAACACTTCAGTTTTTGCAGTGTCCGGTTTGTGGGCACACAGACACACACGAATCATGCTGCCAAGTGCCATAAGGGTTTTCCGATTTTATCGGATGACCTAAAATGGATACCTAGCCCCATCTTTTGGAGCCATCCATAACAAATATTAATAACCAGAGTTGCCTTCAAGAAAATTGGCCAAAATGATAGCATGGCAGTTTTGATGTGCCGTGAAGCCTGAAAATGTTGGAATATGAATAAAGATCATTCGGCTGGGAGTTGTGCTTGGATTAATGTAACTCAATACACCGTTTGTGTTTGGCCCAAGTACTCATTAGCTACATTTTCTGTTAGGACTCTGATGATATTCGTTTACCTCTTCCCGACAACAAATATCATGAATGGGTGGACGAGAGTGTTTCTAGATAATGTTCACAATGCCCCATAACTCCAAATCCCAGGAAAGCTAAGAAGAAAATCACAAAAATTAGTCTTCAGATTCTTTGATTCCAATAACCTATCCTGCAATTGTGTGTATTATAGTGTTTCTAGATTGCATTCAAGATAGCCCCATCCTCTCAAAATGAACTCTTCCAACGCTGGTAGGTTCTGGATAGGTTATAACCTATATATGTCAGCAGTATTAAAATGACTGACTAGGCTTGTTTGTACTCATTTAAATGCATTTTCCATTCTGATTCCAAATATGGTAATTATATGCATAATTTTGACTTTTTAAACAAAAAAATGGAAAAAAATTGACAGTTGCCTGCTGGGGACTAACAAAAATAAAATTTTGTTTCCAGTAACATGCTCTGAAAAAGTTGGGACAGATTTTTTTTTTTTTTTTTAATGTTTATGTGTGAGTCATGGAGTCTTATCAGAATTCGACAAGACCTTTTCTTCCCCAAAGGGCATCTTTTTTTGTCTTGACACCCAAAATTGGGACGGAAGGTCTACAGACACTAGATTTATTTTTCACTTGGCCTGGGCCGCAAAGCTAACAAAGCAAACCATTGTATTATGAACTAGAATCAGATAATCAACCAATTTATTGTTTATTTGCAAACAGAATTAGAGTGTTTCCAGATATACTCCTTCTAGAATCATCTATGAGGCTGAGTTATTGATGAGTTTTAGAGGAAGTGGGATATATACGCTTTTGAGAAATGTGTGCCACAGCAGTTTTTTATAAGTGAGAAAAGTCAACTGATGTGTGTAAAACTGAACTTCATTGATGAGAAAGATCACAAAAACATTTTTTTTCAATTTTGCCTGTAATAGAAATGACTATGCTGTACCTATGCAGTTCAATGACCTAGCTATGACTGTATTAAACTTTTTTTTGTAACAGATTTCTTTTTCACAATTTTGCAAGTACAGATCACCAATTACAAAATAGTTACATTTACCAAAAATAACATATGTACAATATTGTACATAAGAATATTTGGGTTTATTGTTCACAATTCCCATACATGACACGACTCTGGAATTCCTTCAGGTAACTGCATATAATGCTTTTTTTGATGGTGTTTTAATTTGCTGTGCTAAAATAAAACCCTTTACGAAGAATATCGTCTCTGAACACTAATGGGGGATTCTTCTGGAAAAGAGAGCTCAGGTATGCCATGGAGTGTAGACAATCTATATCATGTTAGATGAAGCAAGCACTTTTTGGAAAAACACCACCCATGTGTATCTACCTCAATAAATTGAACCCATTTATAAAGTAAATAACAGAATACAGGACCCATCATATAGTAAAGTCAGTTCAGTTTTACCTATATTACGTAATCGGTGAACCGATCGACTGCACTGAAACGTCTGTGTGTGTGGTGTGAGAGAGCAACCACATTTCTACAGAAATGCACTCAATTAAATTCAAAATAATGCTAATCCCAATGTCATTCCCGCTTTATTATGTTGTCGCACCATATCTTCCTCTACATCTAAAACGGAATTGAAAATATTATGTAAGGTTGGTAGCTATCGCATGCGATACCTTGATAAGTCATCTCACAAAATGAGCAATTTTTCGAGCACCTTTCAACGCCCCATTGGAAACGCCTGGTAAACATAGACCACGCCGCATGGCACCACTTTTGATGAATTGAGCATTTAGTTGACTAACGGTGACTGACGAATGTGTAAATCGGAGCGTTGCAACTGGTTACAGGCCTTAAGTGTGGGGTTTTGGAAAGTTCTTATGACAAGCTACAGCTTGGCGTTTGTTGATTGTGAATCAATGCGTGTCCTGAGATTGGATTTTTTGAAAAATTCAAGATTTTTTTTCTCCACAACGAAAATATTCCAGAAATCAACAAGATGTACTAGATTCAATTTGATCAAAGATTTTTGTATTTTTTTACAAGCATTTGATCCTAACGCTCTCCGAATGAATTACTAATATGAGCAATGCATAAAGTGCCACCAGGAAACCAGCTTGCATCCAAACTTGAAATGGCACCCCTATAATGCAGTATGTGGTGCTCATGTGGCGGTACTGTGCTTTTTTGACAGTTTGTGATGTAAAGATCCCAAAATATTTTGTATCTCAGTAATATGAAGTACTTAATACTTTCATAGCGAGGTATGGGCTTCGAGGTAGAATGAAGCATTTCAAAACCAAATGTATTTCCATTATAAATCCGCCGAAATTTTTTCCACACTAAGTTTGGATTAGACCTGCCTTTATAGCAGGTCCCACAATTGCTTCTTGAAGATTATTAATTACATTAGGCAACTGTCCATTATGTACACCAGGGGAATGCAGGATTTCAATTCTTTCGTCGAAAAATGTCGCATTTTCACCCGTCGCTTTCCGTTAACAAATCTACTTCCCTTGACAGTTTCATTGTTCCTCCTCGCTGCTTGATGAAAAAAAATTCATATTCCACTCTCCCGCTTACAATTTTCTCGCATATCCCTCAATACTCCCTTTCCCCCTGGCGTAAATAATGACACCCCCCTTAGTTAATTTAAAACATTTTCACACGAGGGGGGGGGGGGGAAGTGGGATGTCAATCCAATATAAAAAGGCTAGCGATCTCAGACCCCCAGAGGCATTTGGTGCCATGTAAAAAAGAGAGGTCTTTGTGAGAGGACAAGCCAAATTCCATAAATAGGGGTTTTGGACGACAAATTTGCTAAATTATCAAAAAAATGTCATTTTTTCAAAAACTAGGGTTATGTTGGTGAAGATTTTCCAAATTTCCCTCTCCCCCCCCCCCCCCAACAAAAATAGGGGTCTTTGGGTGAGAGTGTAAACCCTTAAAAATCTGGCGTCTTTGTGCATTGACAATGAGCGGAAGATACATTTTGCCTCATTTTGACAAATCTTTAAATTAGGTCATAAATATTTTTCAAATCATTGTGTACAAATTCTTTTGTACAGGTTTGAAGAACACAATCAAAACCTACAGATTGAAGCTTTTAAGCTTCCTCACCAATGCTAAAATTCATGAAAATCCGAAATTATGCCCACTTTTTGCCACAATATGCAAATTAGGCCTATGCACATTTTGATACAACTCCTCTCTTCATGTTTGTGTTGGTAAGGCTTGAAGGGGAAACCATGAAAATTTCAGACCGATAGCTTGTAAGCTTCTCCAAATGCAATAAAATAACAAAACTCTTAAATTTTGCCCATTTTTGGTTAAAAATGTTCATTAGGCAATTTAAAGGGAGCATTATTGGGCTCATTGGTTCATAATTATGTTTGTTTATGCCTATAGAAAACAATCCTGATTTTAAGATTGTTTGTATTGTGAATTTAAAAAAAAATACAATTTTGCTCATTTTTGGTCAAATATGCTAATTAGGTAAAGTAAGACTATCGAATAGCCTGCAAAATTCTGTGAGTGTATTAAGAAAAGCTGCAGAATGATTGTGTAAATTTCGCTTAAAGTACTCTATATTAAGAAATGTTGTTTTCCTTTTCATGAAAACACAAAATTTAAACATTTTTCCTCAAAATGATTCAACTTATTGGTAAATGGCGAGTCAAATGCTTGCAATCTTTGTAACTTTAGGTACATTTATCAGGAACATAACCTAAGAATATCAAGTGTATCCCTTTTATCCGCTACGATTCTGTACATATTTTTGTGTGTGAAAGATACAGTACTCAGGTTGCCAGGCAAATCAGAAAATAAAGACTTGACCTTTGACTTTGGTCGCCAAATGCCTGTGTATGTACGGTACAATCACATGAATACTTGCAACGGAGTTTCGTTTCAAACATTCGAAGTGTTTCTGAGTTGCTGAAGAGTCTCTCTTTCACATGCAATACTTTTAAATCCACGTATTGCAGACACTTATTTTCCCCTGAACTGCCTAATAGAAATTGGCCTCAATCACAAGTCTCACCGCATATGTGTGTTATACCATGGATGTAGCTTTATTTACTGGCTGAAATTGTTTAAGTGTGTGATTTCCGAGAGAAATCCTGCGGACTGGACGCTACGGAAATTAATGTAACACATGCCCCTCTTGCCCAAATCGCCGCCAGTTTGAAAAATTGATCTATTGGTGTAATTGTCTGAGGATAATTTGCGCACTTCTTGAGGAAAAATGACCTATTAATTTGGTGTATGGCAGCTATAGCAAAATATAAAGACGATGAAACAAAATTGGCACAATGTGCATGGCATGTCTATAATAAATAGCTTTTCATCATGAGGGGAGGATGAGGGGAGGGAGAATTATTTTATGCAGATCCACTGGATGTTCGATTGCTGTCAGTATATACTGTACTGTAGGACATGACCTATTTGCGATTGGGCACTGGGGATTTCTAAACAGTAATTTTAGTTCAATACATCTCATTAATATCATGAGATTTTGGAATAATTATGACTTCAAAATCATCGGGGTTAGTGGATTGCACCCACACGCCAATTAGTGTAATTTCCAATAATGGTCATTTAGATTTAATACATGCCCAGGCCTAGCCTTTAGTCAGTCTGTGTGTGTTGGACATTCGATATGCGTAAGAGCACCCTACCGTTGTCTTTGAAATAAGCTAGCACTTGGGTTACGCCGGAAGCTTTAGCCATTCGGTTGCGGTTTAGGTTGACATGTCCCCCCACCCCAAGCCCTCATCTGAATGATTAATCCCAAATCACCACCCTTATGGGTGTGATAATAATAATTTTATAATACCTCACTCCAGAGTCATTTTTATTCAGCAATGACACAAGAAAACACATGGAGTTGAGTCCCCAGTATACACCCTGCTTGACAGGTCTGTGACCTTTGTGTGATTTTAATATCAATGGTACAGTCTATACTTAAAAAGTTAAGGCAAAAGACTAAAAAAAACCCCCCAAAACCACCCCAACTGAGCAATGGCACCTAAGGTGATCCAAGGAATACTAACTGCACTTCACAAAAAATAAATGAAATATTAAAAGCCTACTTTTAATGAGAATTGCAACAACCCTAGGGGAACACATACACTCAATCATACTACTATACATATATAGTTTATTATATACTATAACATTAATTTGTATAGTTTGTTGTGTTGGTGTCCTGTGTTCCCCCTAGGGGTGCAATTCTCATTAAAGTAGTTTTTAATACTTAAAAAGTTAGACTACAAATTACCTGGATGTCTTTAGCTTCTTATTATGTCCGTATCTGTTTTGAGTATATCTATATCTTTTCTTCCAATGGCCTATACTATCATTTGCGAGCAAATTGAAGAAACTATTTTGTGAAAATGTCCCAGTGCCACTTTAAAGTAAACGAAACAGTACAAGTTACGATTTGAATTATCTTGTGAACTCTGTTGAAGCTTGTTGAGTATCGGTAACAATTCTATCATTCATTCTTTCATGATAAGACACAGAACTGCGACTTGATAAGCTGTTTAAACATTTGCATTCTGATTATATCTACAAAGTAAGTGTGCACAATAATCATAACTATTTCTACTTCCCGCTCCAGATTTTGAGGTAGAGAGCAATATTTGATTTTTATGATTTTCGTTGGGAATATACTTCATAAACATAATTATTCTGCAATTGAAATCTACGCTTGAAACATATTTTATGCATACGTATCTACTTTTTCATATTAACAAAACAAAATTTTGTCAAAGATGTCATTTATGACTGTTGAGCTCACATGACAATATACAAACGCTGACAAAAACTCAAATATTACCTCTGTCTCAAAGATTGCTTCCATCAAAGATGTCTATTTGGCCCTTTTATCATTGACAGAAGGGCATACTTTATACTTAGCTTTCCGATATCATAAATTTATTTGATATGATTTTAGCTTTTGTCCATGATCCTGAGATTGATGAAGAATGTTTACTTCCTTAGTCATGGCAAATGGAGAAACCTTTCTTGTAATTTTGTTATATAGTTACAACCCTTTTCCAAAACGGAGGGTAAAATAAATAACATGCACTTAAACCAAATTTGCCACTTTAATACGGAAAATATGTCAGCAGGAAACCCGCCAAGATATTTGTTAGCTTTTTAACTAATTTTGATATCAAAATGATCAAATTTTGATTCAATTTGATCCAACTTGTGTCAAAAAATTTAAATTATTTTGGTGAGCTCCCGTGTTGACTTGTGCATTTTTAGAGTGCACAACCATTATTATTATTATTAGAGCTATTATTAAAGGACACATGATATTGGGAAATCCCTTTTGCCATAATAATGATTGCAGAATGAAACTACAACTATACATTCAATCCTTGCCCCACTAGCAAAGCAGCAACTCAGTATTTGTTTACTTCCACGTAAATCCTTTGAAAGTGAACTACAAAAGCACAAGAAGCTTACAATAATATCACAACTCACTCCTATCCTCAACTTTTCAACCTTTGTATCCTTTTTGGAGAATTTACCATTCACATGAATTAAAAATATTTTTCTTAATTTAGAAAGACACCTCATGCATTTGTAATCTCGGATGCTATATTTGAAATCATGTGACTCATGACAGTACTTGCAAATATTTGCAAATATGACATATCAGATTTCCGGATGAAAGAATATCGGCAAATATCCAGTTTTGGAACCGATTTTACGGTGGTATCAAGTGATATTTACACTTTCTTTTGGTGAGGTACAAGTGTAATTTTCATATTTGTTCAATTTGAAAGTGGAAGTATAACAGTGAATTTACATATCTCAATAAAAACACAACCACACTCTTTGAACATTTTAACCCTTATAAGTAAACACACCAAAATATGATGCAGCCAAGATTAACCCCTTCAATGGTAGATACTGCATAAGTTATAACACAAAGTCATGTGTAGATTTTGAAATGGCTTCCCAAATGACCTGTGGTCGTTTATTGTAAACGGTATATTTTCGCGAGCAGAAATTTTCATGAATGGAGACAAGGACAATTTTGTGTTGTGTTAAATTCGTGGTTGACCGTCACAGTGCTTACTTTAAATGTTATGTTGAAATATATTCGCGAGGTGTTATTTTCGCAGTTGAATTCTTATTCGTGAAATTTGCAAAAAATTAAACCCTTGCAAAAATTTCAACATTTACGGTATGACCATAGTCATTGGCATTCATCCATATTATTCATATGACCAGCATGTGGTAATTTGTGAAGCCATCTCAAAAACCACTGCCCTAAGACTAGGCTTGTTTGGACTCATTTGAATGCATTTTTCATGCTGATTCTGAATATGTTTATGCTAATGAATAAATTTAATTTTTTTGAAAAAAACACCAATTTATTTGCCTGCAGATTTCAAAAGGTTAATATTATATACAGTAAAAGTGATAATTTTTGCGCGTGTAATTTTTCGTGTTTCTGTAATTTTTAACATTTTTGCTTGTTTTTAAATTCACTCTTTTCAGCTATCCTACATAGACCTACACACAAAATAAACATTTTCGCGAGTTTTTAATTTTGCGCTAGCTCAGAAGTGCGCGAAAAGCGCGAAAATTAATGTAGCGCGAAAATTTCCACTTTTATAGTAACACCCAGCTTTGCACAGTTCCCTAGTTCCCATGACAGGTAATACACAAGTATATGAGCCACATGACACCCAGCAACCTCTACAGATGCTTATTTCCCCTTAAATCCCTTATTATTTTTGGTTGTACTTTGACCAACTGATAATCAATACCAAAATAAACATCAGAAACTCTGTTGACCAAAACTGTGGGCAACAATTTGCAATAATTCTGAAAGAAACATATGCATGTCCTTTCCTGTAAAAAAATATCCAGTCTTGTTCCCATCACTCGCCCCATCAAAAGATGGAATTTTTACCACTCCATCAAAGTGGTATTGCTGCAGATGATCAACATTTCTTGAATAAGGATTTTTAATCATTATTAACTGGGATCCCCGATTTTAATTAGCCTGTTTTTATATGTAAAAGTTGATAATTCATCAATCGTTTAGAAATTTTGGGTTTTTTTTACTTAAAATCAAAGTTGGTGAACATTTTTATGCATGCATAAACTTGTATTTAGGAGCAATGCCAGACAAAGGTTCATTTTGTGATATTTCTCTAGAGATCATCTATTATTGCTTAAAGTTTTAAATCGCAAGTGTTTCTAGCACAATTTATCTACAGATAAGTAGTTCACTGTTCAAGGCAAATCTGCTTTAATAAAAAAAATATGAATAATAATGGTCTCATAACATCCCTTCAAATAAATAATTTTTTTGGAATATTGATAACAAGATACATACCTGATGTCCAGAGTAGTTCCAAACATGTTGAATTGTGACAGAAGCGAGACATGGAAATAAAATAAGAATAGAAAGAAATTTAATTAGTAATGTTCATTGGGAGATTTACTGAATATTACAAATTCTTTACACCTATTTGAGGTATTAAAATCTTGGTAGAACAAACCAATTTAATTATATACTATTTTCATCTTGGTTGGATTAACTTAACCTCAAAACCCCACCTGTAAATATTTGTGCCGATGTTTCAATCGGTTTTGATGTGAGAGCTAAAAACAAGATCTTGTAAGCCCAATTTGTAAACTTAATATTGGTCAACCAAAATGGGCCACATTTTTGTTCATAACATCCAAGCCAAACATCCTTTAGCCCTAAGATTTCACAGGGTAAATGAGAAATATAGTAGCTTTCTGTAGATACCAAAATATTGACCACTCAATACACTTGCGTCAGTTTGACCGATTCATAATGCTGTGGGGTGCATGCCATCATTTAAAATCACACATCACTGCTTTAAGGTCTGATAACATCCCTTTAAAGAAACAAAACTTTTACACTCTCTACACAACAACTCTCATTCAACACAGCACTTAAACTGTACAAGCTACCCTTATATTTCTTTATCATGCATCTACAGACAAAAGTAGTCCTTGCATATTAAATTTCAAATTACATTGTTATTACAATCCAAGTTGTTATCGCAGCAACGGACAAGATCTTAACAGACCTCTCTTTCTTGCCCTTTCTTTCCTTCTTGAACGACGCTGAAGTCAACAAGTTGATAGCGAGAGGATCTTGTAAAATGGCAATCAATTTTCCCCAACCACCTAATTATGCGGAGCCATGCAAAAATGACGAGAACTCAGGGTGTGTTTCTGCAGTCTTAAAACATTTTGGGAGGAAAATTGAGGTCTAAAATTGGGATGGGAAAGAGAAATGAGGTTTCTGGAACATTTGATTGGGCTTACTGTTACCATTGTTACCATCTCGGAACTAAAATTTGGTCAAAATTTCAGGTTGTATAGCGTGAATTTGATTTGAGGGGGAAATGTGCACAATTACAAAGTTGGTTAGAACCTGGGGGTATTTTCAGTATAAAGCTTTGTGTAGGCGTTGTGTGGAACAACATGATTTTGAGAATCACAGACTTTCAGTTTAACTTATGCAAGGCTATTTGACAGAAACAGATTTTTAACTAAAATTTTGCAAATCCATAAATTTGTCATCTAATGAATAATTATAAGATGATAGATCAAAACTAGAATTTTGCAGTTCTCGGCTTTGTGTTCTCTATATTCATAGAATATAACACGTAGGCTGCCTTAGGCATAAACAAATGTTTGTTTGCCCTAATCTGACCCTAATCCGACCGACCCTAAACACAACCTGTCAACTCAAAAATTCCTTTGCAAATTAGCACAAAAATAATAAAATTCTGCTGATCGACCCATGCTTTTCATCAACAATTTTAAACAAATTTAACAACACAAAGAAGAAAAAAATATAAAAACAAGCCAACAAAACAAATACAAACTGTAAAATAAAAGATCTTTGCTGTCTTTGAAAAAGCTTTAAAGGGGCATTTTGTGATCCACAGCCTCATCCCCCCCCCCCGACTTACCTAACAAATGTTGAGATTTTTATATCATCTGAACGGTTAGCCTTAGTAATCCATGTGTGCCCAATCTTATGTGTAAATTCGGTCGCATCTCTAAGAAATTCGCAATTTTGTATTTTCTGTCCGTAAACGGACAGAAATTACAGCACAGTAGCCTATGGGAGCGTGGGAAACGAGGAACTGCTCAAAACACAAAACCGCAAGATCGGGATCAGCTCAAATTTTGAGAATAAGCTTTTCTCAAGGATATCTAGTGATCAGTGAATAAACATCAGGATTATCAGGTGCAAATTTGCACAATTTTCCAACAAATGGGGTCTTTGGGCAAATTTTTTGCAAAATCTTCTAAAATACAGGTCTTTGGGTGAAAATTTTCACAATTTACCCTCAAAATGTAGTCTTTGGGAGACAGTGGTAAAATATTTTACAAATCTGGGGTCTTTGGCTGCTTACATTAACTCAAGTATTAAAGAGACACAGGCACATTTGAAAAATGATTTTTAACACAAAACAAAATGCCAGAGTTGATTCCCATGGCAAGCACCCTATTTGACTGGTCTATGACCATTGTGGTTGTAATATCAATGAGTACAAGTCTATAATATTCATGTAATAGAAACATTTGTTGATTAAAGTTACAGCGCAAATTGACTTAAAGACAGCCTACAAAATTATCCTGGATGTCTTTAACCTCTGATTAACGTCCCTATCTGTTTTGGGGCATGTCATTTTTAGGTGTAATATTATATCTCATTCTTCCAATGGCATAGACTATCATTTGCAAGCAAATGAATTTCATATTTTGTGAAAATGTGCCAGTGCCGCTTGAAGTCTTCTCAACCACGAATATTTCCCTCAGAGTTTAAGTACAAAGTCAGGACCACAACCTTTTCAAATAAACATCGGAAAAGGTTGAAGCCAATACAACCAACACGAGTGTCAAATGCTTGGAGCACATTCACAAGCGCTAGTCCAGATACACACATTACGCAAAGGCGAAATAAGCATTAAGTGCTACGCCAAGAGTACACCAAATACTACATGGGTAGAGGGAAAATGGGGCACACTATTTTCTCGAGGGTTGGCTGGCTACAGGGCCTATCAACCCCGAACCGGAAGGGTGAGGGGTTGATAAGCCCGTAGCCCAGTACCAAGGGAAAATTGTGCGCCCTATTACTGATATAAACCATGTAGTATTTGTTTTATTACACCTCACGGTGACTCTGGGCCGAGGTTGTAGGAAAACAGTTCAAACTATTCTTAGGGAAATAGCACCTGTAATTGGGTATTAGCCAATGAAATAGCCATGATTATGTTCAGAATATTCATGAGGTGTAATAATTGTGTCTGATGATCCAATTAGGGCAGCTATCAGGGTCATAGTATTTAGTATAAACTTCAATTTGCAAGGTCTATAGGTGCTTCTGAGTTTATTAATCTGTTTGTTATTCGACCTCTTCCATATGCTCAGCTTGAGTAATCATTACCAAGTGCAAGTTGGGGAAATTACGTCACACATGTGAATAGTTTAATTTGTAAGTTTATTGTTCATATTGAGTAATTATGGAAGTTGTCTTTTGATGCAAAGGTTCATAAGGGTTTATGCGTTAGTTGATAGGTCCCATGGGAAGTATAATGCACTACCTGGCAACATTACTCGGAATAAATACACAAGCATAAATTTGACTGCAGTATCGGCTGGGTAACGGTTCACTGTTTAGTGAAATCAGTTGCCCTGCCAAGTTGATACATAACATCAGTTAGCTTATTAAAACAACTACCACACCACGCAGACCCATACAAGTACACATAATAAGTAATAATAATAATTTAGCCTCTTCTGGCCACAGAACAGAACAGAACAAAGAAAATCAACTTTGTGCATAATACCAATTCCCGATTACAAGCCTATTATACATCCACAATTCGCAGTTTATTTCTCACTAAAGTAGTTCCATTTCTAGAAGGTACAACGAACACCCGATATAGGCATAACCCACATCCTGAACTTTCAACAAGGCATTATCAGTAACATTACACAACAGTTGGCAAGTGAGTGCAACAAGGCCCCATAGTGCATAGCTGCCATGTAATAATCTGTGTGCGCCCACATGTTAAGATGACTCAATTTATATTTCCCTTGCACAGTCGTGGCTAGTGAAATGGTTCTCGGGTGACTACATCACTTGGGAAGAACCATTTCAAGCCAGCCACTGACCAAAGGATGCATAATGGTACGTTTTTGCCGGGAATTTCTGACAAATGGCAGCCGTTGCACTTGCGACCTGTTTGCCTCACATGAGGAACTATTTTCAACATTGTTATTAGCCTTAAAAGGTTAGAGTTTCCTTTAAGTATCATGTTAATGTACTTTGCTGGTGTGACTGACATTCACCAAATCCCTACAAATCCCTCACAGTATGTTAACCCCATGAGTGCTACAACTGGCCAATGGAGTATGCTGCATGCTGATTGG
Source organism: Ophioderma brevispina (assembly GCA_023653785.1). NCBI lineage: Eukaryota > Metazoa > Echinodermata > Ophiuroidea > Amphilepidida > Ophiodermatidae > Ophioderma > Ophioderma brevispina. The sequence continues at coordinate 18,229 of JAMKCH010024270.1, read as the reverse complement.
TCACAGTTTGGAAGTTATGTGATTTCTTGAGCCAATCGGGAACATTGGTAAGAATGGCTTGGTACGCTGAAGAGGGCTAGAGCCTATATTGGAAGCTGCATTTCAAATGGTTACTGAAATGACTATATGATGTTTGGAATAGCCAATCAGATATGCTGTTGAATTATGAAAGGCTGGTAGTGTGTCTACCACTATGAGTTACAGTATGCTCATCCACCAAGGACACCAAGTTCAGTGGGTTTGTAATTGGACATAATGGACATACCTGACCTTTGTGATCTGGGTATCATATATCATACCCAAAACAGGGGTGTATTTTCTAAATACATTGGTGAATGAAAGCTTATTGAACTGCGCCAGGGAATTTCGGATTTTAATAGCTCATAGTGGCAGGGGTGTTAAACCAGGGGGTTGTCACGTAGCGCTGTTCATCTTTTGCTCCTGTATAAATTAATTGCTCCCTCCTGTATAAATTAACATCATATTATAGAGGTACGTGTTTACCGTTTGTAACCATGACAGTACGAACTTCGCATTGCAAGATCGGCTATATATCGCGCCCTCATTCACCTATGGCCATCCTAGTTTAAGGTGTTGTCCATGAATGTTTCACAATGTTAATTATTTCTTTTTTCAAAGGCGCCTATTTCAGTTATTTCAAGGTCAAATTTGTATGTTAGTATCAAAAATTTAGCTCCTTAATGTTTCTTTAGATGGTATTTAATCTATTTTTAGAATAAAGGTTATATATTTGTTAACAGCCCTTGCAGTCTACACATTCGGGTCCCTTCGATTGAAATCCCCTGGAAAGTGTAGGTCCATACTTTTGTTTTTGTAAAAATAAACTAACTTACCGTTATATCCTATGTTATAGCAAATTCAGACATTTCACAGCTTTCATATAACACCAATTTAGTTTTAAGTCCAAATAGTTAAAAGATTATCGCCTATGTATTGTTATCCGAGTTTTGCCTGGACTTTTAGTGCTGTGTCTCACCCCTTTTTTAAAAATATAACTCATGATGTTATAGCGCCCCCTATAAACCAAGGTCAGGGGACCACCGTTCGTCGACAAGTGTCATCTCCTTATTTTATCCTCCCTTGGTTTATTTAAAACCAAATGCCAAGCATACTCTGAGGGCCTCAGTCAATGGGCTGATTCATTTCGGATGCACACACCCCCTGTAAAGGCCCTCAGGGTTAATTTAAGGTGATTTGAAATTTCACAACCAGTTTTCCATCCACCCTGATTGACACATAAGTCTGTTGAGATGTTTTATACCTTAAGAACAATGGGCTTAAGCATGTATGGTCTGATCTTCTGGGAGAAAACAGAAATTGAGTGTTTTAATGATTTTAGCACTAGCTATCATTTTTGTTCATTATTTTAATAATATGCTTTAAATGTACACTTCAAAACGTTCGGTTGATTTTTGCTGGTGTGTGTCATTTCATGAGGAAATGTTTGTATCACAGTTTATTTTAATCGATTTAGAGACAGGAAATTAAAATATTACTACGCAAAAGGTGGGAATCTGACATTACAATAAAAAAAATTTAAACATTTTTGTACCAAGTGAACCGTAATTAAAAGACAGTGGAATATGGAACTTGGTCAAGTGAACACAGCCACTTGGTCATGTGAACACAGCCAAATTGTCACATGAACCACGAGAGCCACAACAAACACTTGGAAAACACACCATCAAAAGAAACTGGCCGAAAGAAAAAACCATTTCAGGGAATCTATGAACGAAACCAAAGTTGTTAAAATGTTGAAAATGACCTGGAATTCTAAAGTTTACATTGGGTATGACGAATTTTCCCTCATTTCAGAAAATGTCGTCAGGAAAGCAAAATAATTGTAAGTAACTTTGCCTGGGCACTTGGCTTTTTTTGACCGCTTCCAATTGGCCATTTCTCACAGAAATTAACCAAAACACAGTTTTAGTTTTGGACCAAAATTGTCTGAATTTGGAATGTTCGATCATGAAACATATACGGGTTAAAATTCCAGGGAGAAACAGATGTGGAAGTAATCCGAAGAGACCATCCCCAATTGTACTACCTTTTACCTAGAAAAACAGTTATTTCATTTAAAGGAGGATGGCCCCGATTGTATTTAAGTATATAAAGTTTTCATCTTGTAGAATGGCCCTTCACCCCAAACCCTTACATGTAAAGTTTCACGCTGATATTTCAATCCGTTTTGATGTGGGAGAGCTAAAAACGGTGATTTTGTAATCCCATTAGAGTACTGTTGGAAAATTAATATTGGTCGCCCAAAATGGGGCACCTTCGCTCAGAAATCCAAACCAAACACTTTAGCACTAAGATTCACAGGGTAAAGGTTAAATGAGAAAAAATAGTAGCGTTTCTTCTGATACCAAAATGTTTGGACCACTCCGGTAATAAAATCTGGGGGTCCTGGGAATGAGGCTAATAGCAATCGGGCCATGGACCTTAATAAAGTTACATATCAAATGGCTTACATTTATCTCAATCACGTCACATTATTAGAAGTCTGTTACTTTATTTTTCACCATTCTTTTTCTTTCTCTTTTCTACTATGTATCAAAGCGGGGAGACCCGATTTAAGTAATAAAGTTTTCCACGTGACGAATGGCCTTCACCCCAAAAACGCATCTTGTAACATGTTGGGCCGACATTTAAAATCCATTTTTTACAAAAAATTAAAAAAGTTAAAAAACTTAAAAAAAGCAAAATGTGTAAAAATTAAGGTTGGTCGACCAAAATTTGGCACACGTTCGCTCAAATAACTTCCAAACCGAACCTCCTTTAGCCCAAGATTTCACCAGGGGTAAAATGAGAAAAATGGTTTTAGCATTTCTTCGAACACCAAAATATCGACCACCTTGACTGGTCATATCTGGTGGTTCTGCGACGAGGCTATTAGCAATCGGGCCATGGCACTTTAACTGTCATTATACAGTATAACATATACTGTATCTTCTTTCATACCTATAAGCTGATTTCAAAAGGCCAATTCAATGGTTAATTCCCACCTACAAGTGCAACAAATAAGGTCCGGGTTCTTTTGTTATAGTGTGTCCCGGGCCAAAAAAGTATCTGTATAGTCCAAGATTTTTATCGCAAGCATATACTTTTTATAATTCAAAAGAACTGGTTAACTTCAGTCCAGAAATAAGCCAACATAAAACCTCTTGATAATTTTACTGCTTAAAATGTGAAACAAAAACATTGCAGTATTTATTTGTATATAAGTTGCGCACACCAAAATTTCACTTTTCCCCGTTCCCCCCCCCCACCCAGCAAAGGAAAAAAAAAAAAAAAAAAAATGAAGTCTGGTGCCGCACTGAATAAAACCAAAGAAAATAGGGGTTCACAGAGACCTTTTTTGAGAAATTCACCAAAAATCCTTAATTGTATGGAAAAAAATAAGCCCATGCGACATAGAAGTGCATTTAGCACCATCAAACGGGATACAAGAATGTTTTTATTTGAAATTAAAATGCTGCTACACTGGGATGTGCTGGTATTAAGCACAGGCATTCGATGCAACAGGTTGTGGAAGGCATTTCAGCGGATTTGGGGTTTGGAACGATACCAAAAGGCAAAAATCAACCCAACCTCCGTAATCAACCTTAATTTTCGTGTAGGAGAAATATAAAGCTACACCTGACAATTGTTGTCACATACACCATATTCATACTTAGAGCTGATTCATAATCCCTATAGCTTAAGTCTGACAAACAACTCCACTAATCTTACTAATTATTTTATTTACAGCGCTTTCTTTAGAAAGGTTTCTCTTACACTGCCTAGCCTCCAACAGGCAGCCATGGAATAACTGATATGTACAGAATCAAACACTGGAAAAAAATGGTGTACAAAACAAATAAAAAAAAAAATTCGCCGCTTTCCATCGTTATTTTACCATCTTTCTTCATCTCTTCCCTCTTTATCCTCCCCCCCCCAGGGCGGGTTTGAATACACACATTATTGGCCCATCCAAAAAACAACCCTTTCGAGGGGGGCGTGCCTGGGTCTTCAGATGAGCATGTAATGGTGTCCAATTTGACACGGTTGTGGTGTCAGAATGACACATTTAGACACAGTTAGGGTGTCAGATGAAACTTTAGGGTGTCAGATGACACTTTAGGGTATCAGAAAGGACACACTTTTGAATAACACTTTAGAGTGGCAAGCCAGAATGACACCTTTGGGGTCTCAAAATGAGACATCAAAGGTGTCATTCTGGCTTGACACCTAAATGTGTCATTTGATATCCTCCCCCCCCAAGAGTATTATTGCTGACCCCTCTGTAAGGTGTCACCTGACAACATTAAGGTGTCATTGATACCCTAACCATGGTCAGGTGATTTTTTTCAATGAGAACTCAACCATGTCAAATTGACACTTAACATGCTCATCTGAAGGACCCAAAGGCGACACCCATAAGCGTATTTTTTTTTTGGTGAATAGGGCTTGGTGAACATCACATGTAAAAGGCCAGCGTTGAACATCTTATAATAAGTTGAATTGCTCATACTAAAATTTTAATGAATCTATTAACACATTATTTATGAATATCCTAAAATAAGACGTACTAGATGGTTTTCATGGTCATTGGAGTTTCCTTGTGAATTAACAAATTCCTGATTATTCCACTTAAGGTACACGACTGTACAGCAATCTTGGAAAGCTGCCATCTTTATTCCCTGTGCTATATTTACAATGCCACATGCAATACGAAACAGGAAGCCAGCGAAAAAAATCAACTTCAGCAATCTGCAACAAGCCTAATCTTTGGAAACTTCGGTGCACACACCAAAGGATACGAGCGCGTTCACGGCTTGTGGTAGAATGATAGCGTAAATAACTATACATGGTGGCTTCCTTAACTCATCTACGCTACAAAAATCAAGCCATGGAAATGTTGATATTTTGTTATAACTATAGGCTTATAATCGTCAGTGGCCAGCAAAACAATTGAAAGGGGGATTTTCCCCCAGATAGTTTTTTTTTCCCCAGCTTGCCACCATGGAAATAAATCAAGGCCTATATTAGCATGATTAGACTTATCATGCATGAAAACAATGAACTAAGGTTTACAAATGCCTAATGGGCTGACAAAGTTGAACCATGAGTTTCGAACAGGGTTTACCATCTGATCCCAAACGACACAACCCTATTTTTGCCTCCCCCATATGATGCTGGTGCTCCCACTGAAATACAGGGGGAGTAAAAAAAAAATTGACCCTGAATTGTGTCCGTTCATTTGAATTATCTAATTGTGGTATCTGCGGAAAGCTTATTTCATATCTTTAATTTGATGAAAAGATCATCCAATCAGTTAAGTATAGGCCGAGTTAAAGTCTTTCGAATCAAGAATCTGCATTTAATAAATAGCCTGATTTTCTTCCGGACACGGATTTCCTTCGCTGAACGCCGTCATTTCAATGTGAATCCGAGGACAGAGCACAAAACCGTCTACTTGATTCACACGACTGTAGCTCGGTCTATACCTAACGATGTGAATGATCTTTGCGTAAATTAAGATAATGAACCAAGCTCTTAGATGATACCAAATTGTTAATATATATACTTAAAAATCAAAATGGTGGAACACAAATCAGGGTCAATTTTTTTTTACTCACCCTGTCGTTAGCTAAAGCCTTAGATAGAAGGAATCAAAAATGATCAAATTTTACATGCACTTCAAACTGTGATGAATCATGGGGGGGGGGGAGATAAAACATTGTATCTGTAGCGGTAAGAATTACATTTCTTAATTAAACATGTCTAGATTTTAATTATGTAATCTCAAAATATACAAAAAAAAGGTTTGTAATTTTGGAAGTCTTATGAGATAAAAGTTTCAAGCTTAAAAAAAACATTTACATTAAAATACAGTAATGAAAATGTTACTAAGAAAACAAACTAAATATTTTTAATTTTTCTGGAAAGGAGCAGCTTAAGTTCCACCAAACACCACTGAAATTTGATATCTTTTTATCTCTCTCGCTCTCCCTCTCTCTCAACAGACCGGACAGGTCCATAATTTGACCTAATCCCTTCACTGAAGAGTGCAAGATCTGGAATGTGACATACATCTTCGCTTTGAGTAAGGCGGTCACATACACACACACTTTCGATAGCCTGATATGTAAAGGCAGGGTTATTTGGGTTCAAGACACCTAACCCACACACGTGTGCACGGCCCAATTTCTTTGGGCGGGCGCTGTCCGGTATGAAGTAACCATCAAATTTGTGCTAAATCATTGCAATCAATCCGCACTTGCTAAGCGATGGTTGAAGATTGATCTTCAGAACTGTGTCCCAAGAAGTGTAGAAGACTTTGTGTCCTGGTGCCAATTCCAGTGGTAAAGAAATTAGGATGAGAAGGTGGAAAATTGTGGTTTTTTTTTTTTTTTTCCCCTTTTTATGCCAAGGTACAAAGAAAAATGAGAAGAATCCTGTGGGTGGACTTGGGTAGTCTCTCACAGGGGGAGCTATGGAATTCAAGTGTAGAGACTATTAGTACCGAGAAAGGGGAGTGTCATCAATACACTTTTTGATGACATAATGCTCTTGATGTTCTATCCCACTCATGCTCCTGCCTTCACCAAAGACGATGGGGGTATCTTATGATTCCGGCATGGATCTGTCCCACATTGGCTTATTCAGATTTGGATTACATCACCCCTATGGGGTATTTATTTACATGTGGCAAACCGGTAGATGTGTCATATAGAAGTACCACAGGATGCAAATGAGGTATACCATTGATTCCGTCAGGCGCTGTATGATGTTGTGCAGGAGTGCTTGACGGAATAATGAACAAGCATTCATTGCTGCCTTGGGACTTCTATTGAAACGTCTACCGAATCACCATTGGTCAGGTCATGATCAGTGCATGTTGTCATATGCACTGCATGTGACAACCATGGCATGATCAGACCTGACCAAATCTATGCCACATGAATTCAGTACCCTATTGGAGACATAATACTCAATTCCAGTTGTGACTTCGATGCATGGGGGGGGGGGATGAAATTCATCTGGAAATAGCCTGTTACATGACTTGCTAAGTTTTCAACTTGTAAGATTTCCAGCAGGTTTAAGTCATAAAATACAGCCACAATAAATCTTAAAATATTCATCACATGATGCACAATGTAGATGGAACCTTAAAAATCAAGGAATAGAACCTTTTTTTTCAGGGTTTTTGAATATTCCACAAAATTTTAATTAAAAATACCAAACCAAAATATTTGAAACATTTGGTGAAAATATCTTATTACATGAGCAAGAAAAACGTCTTGATTTACAAACACTGATTACAATGGGCTTACACAAGCTTCCATTTTCCAAAACTAATGGTTTTGATGCCAAAAAATTTCGGATTGGAAATCGTAGAGTGCAGCTTGAATTTCAGAGCAATAAACCAGGGCAACATCACACACTAAAACAATGCTTATTTAATGCGCAGTCAGAGGGGAAAAGGAGGGCACTCGCCATCTACACATTCGATTAAAAAAAGATAAAAACGAAAAGGAACACAATCTCGTGTAGCATTAATATGCAAAACTTCAATCGCTGTGTTCAGACAGTGTCAGAATCTCAGAACGGGCCAAATTGCAGGAAATCAAGAATTTGGTATTCACCAGAACAAGTTTGGATGACGGATTAACCTAATTGGATCACTTAATGGAAGCTTGATGAATGACAGTGACAAACCCATAAAACAAAGAAAGGCAGACGGATAAGACAGGAGTTGATGAAGAATAGGAAGGGAAGAAAGAGTAGAAATTATTAGAAAAGAGGAAATGTTACTGGGTGAAAATTGTTTTGGAAAAGGTGTTTTTAAACTAAATTGATATTCATTGAGTGCAGAGTCAATTATCAAGTATGTCAAGAAAAAGATCTCAAAGAAAATAAAGTGTATACACTGTAAAAGTCACTGGATAACACTTTTTAAACTTAAAGCCCTCCCTCCCCCCAAACCCCCCCAACTCCCCCCTCACCCAACCCCGCCCCCCCCCCCCCCCCCCCCCCCCCCCCCCCCCCCCCTCCCCCCTGTCAATTTATAGTGACCGCAAAGATATGAGGCATTTACACAAGAAACACTAAAACATGTTAAAAACATGCATTTTTAGTAGTTGTTTTATGAGTATTAAAAATTTAAAGAATTAATATTATCCAGAATTAAAGGGGGGATGGCCCGATTTAAGTAGATGAAGTTTCTCTTGATTGGAATGAACTTCACCCCAACCTCCATTTAAATGTTTCGTGTCGATATTTCTAGATCTGTTTTGATGCAAGACCTAAAAACGTGATTTGTAAGCCCATAGGAGTGCTGGTAAAATTAATATTGGTCGACCAAAATGGGGCATACTTTCCGCGGTAACTTCCAAACTAAACATCCTTTAGCCTTAGATTTCACAGGGAATGAGAAAAATTAGTAGCTTTCTTCTGATACCAAATGTGACCACTTTACGGTAAAATTTGGGGTCCCTGGGACGAGGCTATTAGAGAGCGGTCCATGGACCTTTAACTCTGAGCAGAATGAGGCTGGAAAAATTCTGCATAACAAGGTTTCTGCCAAATTTCTTTTAACAGCTTTTTGGAATAAATTTAGTTTGAGGTTTTTAGCTCTTGAGGAGTTTATCTGTCCTGAAGAGACACTTCATATGAGATATTGTTAAACAATAAAAACAATATTGATTTGTGTTTCTAGTGATACTTGATGGTGATACTCTCCAACGCCCCTGGTGGAGCCAACCGGAGAGGATACGGTCTGCGCATGTGCGGGATTGATAGTCTTGTTGGTTATGTTTTCCTTGTAGATGGAGGATGGAGTTTTTAAATAAGTCTGGATCTGTTTATTGCTTTTCTTTTTACTGAGGTGCTTGGTAGATTGTTCCAATTCCTTATTGTTTGGGGAACAAAGGGGAACAATATTTATAACAGTTATGATTGAATAGGAGTTAAGATGTGAATGCCGTGATTTTCGCGAGTGGTGCAGAAGGTTCCTATGGGCAGTGATAGGGACCAAGTCAGGCTTGTTGAAAAATACAAAAAACTTGGTTTCATTATATGAGGCAGAAGAAGCCCACTCTCATTGTCAGAGGGATTTTCCAGAGTTCATGGTCAATTGTGCGAGAAGGGTAAAAAAGTACCTAATACAGCACACACCCATGGGTAACTGTGCCTGGAAACTTGAACCATGTGAACACTCCCCCCCCCCCATAGTACATGTTTAGTTAGTTAAAACCAAGTTTTAAATCCAGTTTTATCCCGTCAAGGGGGTTGGCCGGATTACCTCACACTCAGCAATATGCTGTGTGAGGATGTGATATTTGACCGGATGCCCTTCCTGCCGCCAATCCACAGTTTTCGGAGGTGGGCGAGCCTTGGGGCAACTATGGCCCACCAATAGAAGGCAGCATGTGCAGGATGGCTGCCAGCTCTCCAGAGCTGACCCCTTGTAGGTAGATTCTTCTTTGTCTTCTACCAGGGTACAACCAAGCTACCCTCCTCATCAGATTTCCTTAGAATATCGATGGGGGTGATGGTTAGATGCGACAATTCGGCCTTGGCGACAGGTAGTACTGGTTTACAGGTTACCAGGAAAGGCCCTAAAAGGAAACCTGACATGACAACCCTAAAGGGGCAATTCATGATCCAAAACCTCATTCCCCGACTTACCAAAAATGTTGAGATTTTTATATCATCTGAACCGCTAGCCAAAATGTTGAGATTTTTATCTCATCTGAACCGTTGGCCTTAGCAATCCAGTGTACCTAATTTTACGATCAATTCTGTCAATATTGTTAGAAATTTCAATTCTGTCCGTAAAGGACAGTAAATTGCAGCACAGTGGCCTATGTGACGTGTGATAAACAAGTAATTGCCTCAAAACACAATGCAAGGACAGAATCAACTAAAATTTGTGAATAAGCTTTTCTCAAAAATTCGTGCCATCCCAAACTTCCATGGTTCCCCGAAATCAGGACGGTGGTGTCCCTAAAAACAACTCTACAAGAAATCAATTTACCACTATTGTTGAAAGCTAGTGTCTGTGCACCATGCTTAGCTCTCCTTGGCGTTCTCCTTGGTGATCTGGCTGTGGTTCAAGGAAAGGCGAAAACTCTGCCTAAGTTGTAAGCGAACTCATCTCTCTCCTAGAAATCATGCCACTGAAGCCCAAGTTCCGATTTGAAAACGGTTGAGTTGATGGATAGCTAGTTAAGTTCCGTTGGATCAGTTAATAAGCACAGTAGATCGTGATTGGTGTGAAGTGGACCAGTTGATCAGTGGGAAGGTCAATCAAAGTTGCATGCAAAGCTGACCTATGTTTGAATCGTTGATCAGTGAGAAAGTTGATCAGTTAAAAAAGTTTCTGTTTACTGTAAATCAGATGCTGAGCCCCGACAGCAAACGCTGGTGCTCACAAGCATCAAAAGCCTTCAAAACATACAGGGAACCAACAGACACAAAAACAAAAATGACAAACGAGAAAACAGAAAGAAAAGTTTGTGTCTGAAACTTACCATAAACATTGAGCCATGACGTGTGTAGACTCCTGAAATACCAAGAAGAGAGGGCTGCTCATCATGATGACAAACAAACGGAAATACCCAGCCTGTACAATAGCGCAGAAACGAAACCAGGGCGATTTTCCAGCTGACCTGGATACCCGTACACCGGTCCACGCCAAGACTCATCAGCCCAATAAGATTCATCTTTCATTCTATACACAATCCGCAACCTTTTAAGATTCCAGCAATCATGTTTTGTTCTTAGGCGCTGACTTATGACCTACGAGAAACACTGAAGGACATTCTATTTGCAATACCAAGTTTACAGGAATTTGCTCGCAGTAATGTATTGAGGCCCACTGAGTCGCCTGAAAACTCACCCTAGGTTTCCCTAGTTTTTAAAGCTTTAGCGGGATAACTTTATCAAAACTTTGAAGGATCAAAGTCGATTCTTATGAATCCAAACCCTACAGGTACACCCAAGAAAGATTCTGCAGATAGTATATCCAAAATAAATGTATTAAATATATTTTGCTTACATATATGTCATATGTATGTCATATTTTTAATAATCGTTTAATGAGGGATCTGATATGTACGGAATTCCAATTGAACAAAGAAATGGCAACAATTTAAATAAGTTCAAAGGTGAATTCATTTCAACAATCTCCGTATGTGTCACAAACAGCCTAACTGTCTTACCAAAAACATTCAAAAATTTGCCCAGATATGAACACGACTGCCATTACAAAAGCAAAACAAATGGCAAACAAGTACCACAAAAATGACAAAATGAAACCAAAATAATATAGAGCACGGGCAGGGACAACAATCAAACTCACTGCTTCCAGCTACATGGACCAATTCAAGATGAAAGAAAAATTCTGTGTAAATATGTAAATCCCGTACAACATCAAAAACCACGGAGTCGAAAAAGTTGATAATAATACTGAAGGACTAATTCATCAAAGAGCTTCCTTTGGCAGAATCCTTAAGTTTCAGACACTCATATCCTTAAGTTCCAGGCACTTCATACGACATTTTCAGAAATACAGACCTATACATTTTCAAGTTTTGACCAAATTAAATCTCGACCTGGAATATATATCTAAAACTGGTAATAAAAATGTTTTTTAAACCTCTAAGTTATGTTGGCTAATAATGTGCAACAGGAAGCTTGTCATACTTTGGTTTGTACTGTCCGAGAAACTATTGTCTGCCTGTCGTGTGGAATACTGTGTCTGATATTGACAATTAAAAAAAACACCGATCTCAGGTAAAGCAGAAACTAGGACTTGCAGGCATTTTAATACAACAGTTGGTAAGTTATTAATCTCTCAATGCACACTATTTTCATGGGAATATATTTTTACAAGACTATCACAGAACTTTTGTACATTTGCTTATTGCTAAAACATTTAAAGTTGCAATGAGAACGGTGGAGAAAGTGCCCACACCAAATGCCAAAGGTGTGAGTTCGAGCCCCACTGTGGACAATGTATGTTTGTCCTTGAGTAAGGTGCTTTACTTCAATTCCTCCTCTCTACCGAGTGTATAAATGGGTACCGGTAGTATTCATGTTAAGAAGGAAAACAGACTCGCTGTAGATGTGTATATAGTATCCCCCTACCGCTATTATATGGTGAATTCAGGCCCAATCGCTTCAAAAGAGATGGGCATTCCATTCTTGGATCTCACCGGTCCAACCACCCCCCCCCCCTTTACCCTTTCAGTACATCATAAATTATTTCGCTTATGTATGGGTCCTATATATTCTATACAGAGCATTACGTAACCTACATTTTACAGTAAACGGGCCGTAGCCAAGAGTTTTGGGGAGGGGGAAGTTTGTTAGCAGTGGACATTTATCCCAATGTGGACCTTTTTTGCCCCAAAACAAAAACCAAAACCAAACAAACAAAACACACACAAAACAATTTTCTTGCTGCAAACATAATTTTTAGATTTTTTAAAAAAACTTTTGAAGATGACGTCCCCATTGCACTCCTGTCATGGGCCTCACAGTGTAGTAGTAACTCACAAGCGTAGGAGTTTTACTTGTGCACAAAATAACCATCATCAAATCACATTTAAACAGTAGTCACCTAATCAGGGTTAAGACAAATTGGCATGAGCCATTTTAGTGACATATGATAAGGGGTGTTGATCCTAGATTAGAGGGACTTACATCAGGCAAGGTGGGGAAATATGTGTAGGCTGAGAGAGACGCCGAATAGTGTTTCAAGAAGATCACATTCCCATTTAAGACTTCAAAAATTAAAAAAAAAATACATATAATAAATACTCAATAATGATTAAAACAACCAAATGCGACATACTTTTCAGTTTATTTTTTTAAATCGCTTGATAATTTTAAAACCAGGACTGCAATGAACACAGATTAAATAATTGCATATTTAAAACTAACAATATTTTGTGAAAAACTAAACAATAAAATGGGACCTCTTACTGAACGGGAAAAAATTTCTTAAATTGGCTTCGAACAGCTTTCTCCGGTGCAACAACTTTTTTCAGCTATTGATGATTTATTAAGTGGTTTTGAAATTCAAAATTTGGAGAGGAGAATCTGTAGTTCTTTATTATCATTGATACTAGCCAAACATGTATTAACAATGGACAGTAAGCATTCCCCAAGGGATTAATTTGACTCAAACAAAATTACAGAGCCTATCAGAAATTAATTCATTCTCCTGCTGAATTATTTCTATGTATAGCAGTGCAATAATCGTACGTTAATTGCACTTTGAATTTCATATCAAAGTACAGACGGGCTTTGTGATTCTGCCTATTTTATTGCAATTTGAAAAATTGAACACCCAAAATGCTGATTTCGCAATTTCCTTGGATCAGTGTCAAATATTAAGATGCTCTTTCAACAGTGTATATTACAGGCAGCCAGTGCAATTTAAACAACACTGACATTTTCACAAAATATAAAATTTCTTTCAATTTGCTGCAAATGATAGCTAGGCCATTGGAAGAATACTTATATTTTACACACTAAAATAACAGACCCAAAAAACAGAAAGGAAATTAATAAGCAGAATAAAGACATCTAGGTAGAAAAGCGATCCGAAATATGCCAACAAACAAATATTATCGTTAAAGAGTATTTTGTTTACATTTTCACTTCTTCTGAGAAAAATACTTTTTTCCTCATGAAAGTTAACAGACGTACAACTTATTGATCAACATACTAAGTATGGGTGTATAATACTTTGCTTCCATTTAAATGACATGGAATAAACATACCAGAAATATAAATATATACATTTACGCAATACCATTTTGTGTACACTAAGTCTTTCACAGGTAGCCTTTAAGGTTTTATTATACCATATAATTCGTACTTTTTCTCCTATGTCTATAAGTGCCCAACACTTTCACTTATTCTGATACCACTACAGTATGTACCTGATAATTTGACCACACTGATGCGTTAGTTTCCATTTTCAATACTTTTTTACATTTCCTACTAACCAAAACCATGAATACAGTTGACGATATCAAAACTGTCACAATCAAATCGATCCCCTCATCAAATTCGTTCATTTCCTTTTACTATTTCAAGAGAAGGGGGAAGAACAAGAGGTATAGCACTTGCTATCTGAAGGCACTGTATTTTTTCTGTTCCTTCTTTGATTTTTATTTTGCACATTTTTTGCATGTACCACTAATCTGTAATTACTAATACCAAAACTGCTAAAGACTCCAGCTGGAACAAAAGAAGTTTCCCTGTATGGTATTGATAGTCATGTAAAGGTCAATTTTTTTAACCACTCATTTACTCGTTAAAGAGCATTACGCTCTTATACTGCATGCGCAGATAATATATGCAGAGTTTTATTTTTTTTCGAAAATTTCACACGTTGACAGAATAACAACACAAAAGTAATGTAATCGAGTTACATTATACAGTGACATAGATTTTGCCCAAATAAACCACCTTTCCACAATTTTGCAAACTAAAAAATTGCAGAACAAACAAAAATTGAGAACACAAAAATACTCGGATACACAATAATAACTCGATAGAGAAAAATAACAGAACATGTTTTGCGCATGCAAATGATGGCACTGAAACAATGCAGTGTTGCTATTACATCCTTTGGTATCTGGCGGTCTCACTTTTGGTTTGGGTGGGGAGTGTGGCCAGACGTTTGAACCACCTACCCTGAAAAAGATAACAAAAATGAACAGATTTGCTACCCACCCCATATACTAAAGTGTTTGAACCAACTTGCCTCTACTACTTTAAAGGGGCATCTTTGTGATCCACAGCCTCATATCACCCCCATTACCTGAAAAATTTCCTGATCTACTCTAGAATAAATTCCTAATTTTTGTATTTTCGGGTGCGTAAACGACAGATATTATAACACATGGCCTATGGACAGTGTCTATGAACATACACTCATAACATCAAACGCACCATCAGAATCAACTGAAAAAGCCTTTGACTTGATTGATACCTGGTAAATCTAAATCAAACAAAATGCACTTTAAACTTGCTACCCTTCCCCTATATACATGTGCTAAATGTTCCCATATTATAATCGGGGATATTTTTGCAAATGGCAACAAATAGCATAACAGGACAGGGGCCCGCCAAAACATGCTTTGGGGAGGGTTTTGGGACAGCCGAATCCCCCCCAAAGCTTGAGATAAACTACTGTTAATCTGTATTTTGAGCCATTCTGGCAGGACAATTTTTACACCGTGGTTGCATGCATTCTTTAAACGCCGATTGACCATTACACTGGAAAATTGATATTTGCAACAGAAAGGGAACCCTTTAATAATCACTCCAAATTTTCAGGAAAAGGGAATTCCTTGCACAATCCCCGTACACCCTTTTTGACCAGAAGCCCCCCTCCCCCTTCCCCTGCCTGGGTCCTTGTGTCAAGGGTAATCAAAACAGGACCAGTGATCGGGGCATTAGATAAATTGTTTATTGGAGATGGTCACTAATTTTGGACAGAATCTGTTACAAACACTAAGAGTCCTTAAAGGACAATCTGCCCTAATGAAGTTAGCTTCTTACATAAATTAGGCTTGTTATATTATGTTGCATACGTGACACTTAACATTAGGAATGGGGAGTATCAGAGGATGTGTGTAGGATTTAACGGCACACCCAACCTATTGTGTCATATATTGTCATTAGATCCGTTATTAACATAGTAGGAGTTACTTAGTTCCATGGTGATGATGATGCGGATGACTATTGTTTTCACTCCCTCTCCATTGCTTTATTAACCTTTTAAAAATGAAATTCCTCTTTAATTAGGCCCAAGAGTCATTGCTATTCATCAAGGGTCCTTTTCATAATTTTTACGGTTACTCCTACTTCTTTTTATTCTTCTATTATAAGATTTATTAAGGATCGACATCAGTACGCAACGAAAGCCATTTTTTTGTTTTTTGTTTGTGCATCTTTTAATGCAGACCAATGCATTAATTTGACACTTAAATTTAAAAAGCTGAAATACTCGTCATAAATGTAATACAAATGCATCTTTAATCATTGCAAATTACAATAGAAAAATTGTTACTTTTGTCATGCATATTATAGTTTAAATGACTATGATGTGAACTCTGCCAAAAATACCACATGAGTCTAATGTGATTATAAACTTCACATAACCACAAAATATGGCCAATTTAATGGCAATAAATTTTAAAAATCATAACGGGTATTTGTTATTAATAGAAATCCTAGTTATTTCCATTTTATCAACATCCAAGGACACAAACCTTTTCAATCCTAGTATATATTGTAAGTGCCCTAATTTAATCTGTAAGGTGCTATATGCGCCGGGTGTCGGTGTTTTGCATAGAGGGCTGTGAATCGTTAAACACACAAAATTTAGAGTAACTCCAAACTTCTTTTATCTGTTGGTTTCTTCCCTAATATCTCTCTGTAAAACTTTGCACAGAACTTGACTTTCAATTAAACTATTTGTGTCAAATTGTAAAGACTAATATTATATTTGGTAATCATGATGTTGACTTTCAAATGGGGTATAGTAATCACGGCATATTATTTTATTGTCCCAATATCAATTAATGTTGTTAAGACAGGGTCAATTCCGCAAGTCCATGCATTATAGGCAAATAACATTGACGGTACCCATATAAGGCTATGTTATAGAAAGACAGTTCAATTCCACACAGCTATGCACCATGTATATGGGACAATGACCCAGATCAAATGTGGATTTTGCCCGTGTTGCTGGTTCTAAAATTCCCAGACCCCCAAAGGTAAACACATTATGGTGGAGAAAAACGTGAACCACTTTTGCATTATTCATCCGACATGAAATAGTACCACACATGTGTTAATAAACTTGGTAGCAATTCACATGAAGGATTTCAGCTATCTGCTTTTCAATGTCAATCAGGAAGTGCGTATTGGTGTGTAGAATGGTGGGCAAGTCACAACTTTATACAAAATTCCTAAATATTCATTCAATGTTAAATGACAATATACAACCGTTTTCAACAATTGGCACCTTCAAATTAGGCTAATTTAATACCATTATATACTAAACAACTCTTTAAGATTTTCACCATCAAATATTGTTAAACAACAGATTTTCACATTCAGTATATGTGACAAGCCACAAGGTTTCATATTCTGCCACAAGAGATAGAACAGTGCATGGAAAATCCTATTAACCTTGCTCCAGTAGCAGTATGAGGCCATCATGATTGGTTGTTATGTAGTAGAATTAGCTGGATCAACAGGTTCAACAGTTTACGTTTATCATATTATTAGTGTTATTTTGAACCAATGTGTGAACATTACATTGCTGTGAATGAGAGATGAAACAACCGCATCTCTTTAAGCTACACTGGGAATGTGTGTACAGAAAACCATGGTACAGGCACAGGGGACTACACACTGTGGAAGATATTGGTGGCATCATAGTAACAGACTACCCTTCGGGCAACGGAACATCAATGGACCAAATCCCCCTCTGGCTGAACTTGGGGATGGGGGAAAACTCTGTCCCCTACTATAGACGTATTATGTAGTACTGACACTATTTTCCCTCTTTTCTAGTAGCTGGCAAATAACAAACAAAACATAATCCAAGGCCCGCGATTTCCTCATGCTCCGTTAAGATCCCTGTAATCAGTGTTTTAAGACAAGGAAAACTGCTGTTTATACCAATCAATTACTTAAGCCTGGATCATTCTTCCTGACTGCCAACATAAATACTCTAGACACACTGTTTGAGGTCGGGCGTATCGTCACCTTGGTAAGTTGTGTAAGATATGAACAAAATCAAATGTTTTTTAGTGTGGTTGTTTTTATTTTCTTTATTTTTTGTCGCTTTTTTCTGGAAAATCTGGCTGGAATATTTATTTTTAATGGTGGATAAAAACAAACACGGGGGGGGGGGGGGGGGGGGATGTTTGTTATGTTTAGAAACTTGTATTCTGTAATTTCCTCCTTCTTACAAATCAAAATCACCAATTTATCTATAGTTATTATCCAACATTTCGAGGATTCAAACAGTAGTGTAACAGCAGGGTTGGGGCAAAAGGGTTGGTTGCCACCCACGAGAAATTTGACCGGGAAAGAAAAGCTTGAAAAAAATCATGAGAAATAAACCTTTCTGTCCTTGCATTTTCACTTTTTATCTCATGGTATGGGGTTTAACTGAAAT
>JAMKCH010024269.1:0-33124 GCA_023653785.1 Ophioderma brevispina | reverse complement strand
TTTGGGCAAGTAAAAATGCATGTGGTGTTTACCCTCTTCCTGTCAAGCCTTTGTTTGAAACCTCTTACGGAATTCGTTATTAGAGCACCCATACATTTTGTTGGTACCAATACTAATAGCTGTGGTCTCCACGAGAAAGGCTATATTTGTATAAAACAAAAAAATGGATTTAAATATACTACACACACTGGACAAAAGTATTGCAACATGCAGAAAAAGATTTCATAATCAGAAAATGATTTCAATTGTCACATCGGTTCTTAACACGTATGACTCATTGATTGCCAAGTTGTGTTTTTGAACAGAAGGTATTCCCCAGAATCCTATAGGGCGAAAATAATATTTTGCTTTCATGCCATGTACCCTAAATATGTCGGATTAAAAGAGCTGGCATCGATAGCTGCCGAAAAGGTCTTGTGAAACGCAGTTAATTGAAGCTATACAAGATTGGGCTGAATGTCTTTAACAGAAGTGGACAACACTGATGTTCTGCTCTTGGCCCTCATCAAGGCCTTTGATAAGTCCCCCATCAGTGGCTTGCTGTGAACTCCACAGTTTTCTATGAATTAGAGTATTTTCGTTACGACTTCATGGAGGGGTTCTGAAAGAGCCTGAACGAATTAAATTGGGCCAGCTTGAAATAAATCGCGACAAATGATATTGATCGGAATGAGAATTACGTTAGAGCCATTCATAATATCTTTGTTTTAAAACGTAACGTCCTTACTTCCTTGTCATGTAAATCAATTATTTGACGGCAACTATCACTTTGTGAGTCTCCGTGGTTAGTTTTGCTCAATCAAAACTCCCCATACAATTGATACCCATCAGGCCTGCGGTGCGTGAAACATCAACGTTCCTGAAATTAAAGGGGGATGGCCCGATTTAAGGATATGGAGTTTCATCTTGATAGATTAGCCTTCACCCAAAAACCCACCTGTAAAAGTTTTCGCGCCGATATTTCAATGCCTTTTCTTAAGAGCAGAACACGTTAATTTCCGTAAGCCCCATAGAGTCCTGTGTAAAATTAATTATTGGTCGACCAAATTGGGGTACATTGTCGCTCATTACTTCTAATCCAAACATCCTTTGGCACTAGATTTGACAGGGTAAATGATAAAATAGTAGCTTTCTTCTGATACCAAAAATTTTGACCACTTCCGGTAAATGCTGGGCTTTCTGGGGACGAGCTATTAGCGATCGGGCCATGGACCTTTAACTGCTCCCCGGATGTCCCTCAAGAAGTTTTCTTCGCACGCACAACACACCCGACACGACTACAAAATTACTTCCTTCAAGCATAGCTACCCGACACCAATGTAGGTTAAAATACATGTAACTACCGGTATACGCTGCATAATGCCATCGGTTTAGAACAGGCCTTAAGATATCGTTCACCGGAACACTGTCCAAGCCTAGACTTGCGAGAGGTGGCTCTTGCGTGTCATTTAAATTTGATCCGAACAAGGGTAATTTACGAACCTAGCACTTTTTACAAGGTATTTTGTCGAGCAGAGGTACCTCTTGCGACTCATATGATGAATTTCAACTACACACTAAAGGCAGTCAAAATTAGATATGGTTATGTTATTCTTACCAATGTCGATATATGGTGTAAATTTAGAAGAATTTTAATAACTTAATGTTCATGGCCAGACCTCAACAATCAATCAAACCTGAAAGACTGAATACTATGCGATTCTGCAAAGTTAGCAAGTTTAGATTTCCCTGTAGAACCCATTAAACATAATGTGTGATGGTCATTAAAACGAGAGAGAGACAGACAGAGACAGAGATAGACACAGAGACAGAAAGAGGAGAGAGTGGAAGAGGCTAAGAGAGGGAGAGAAAGGGGAGGGAAGGGAGAGAGAGGGGAAATTCACCTTCAGTAAAGTGTTAAATGCTTATAACCCGAAAGCTAGCAGACATTTGTAACACATCTCGAGTACAAATGGTTTTAGTGATTAAACCTGAGAGGGAACCAGAAACGTGCTTCTTGTTTTTCTCGCTTATGTGTTGAAGTTGGTGGAGCCAGTTCACTGTTGACTGGTCTGGGTTTGAGAAGTCTATATCCACCGGTTGACGAAAGGTAGGACACTCATTGAGAATATGATCCACAGCTGCACAGTCTGTGGTGGAGAACCACATTGGCAGGTTGGAGATGGTCGCAGCCCCCATCGGTACATATTACTGTTGAAACGACCGACACCTTTGCAAATCCTGTTCAAGGTGACCATTCCTTACGTGGAAGGTTGCTACCACGTGGGAGTTCCGTCATCGGTGTGATAGTGATTTTGTATGGTCTTGGAGTATCTAGCCAGGCAGAGTTCCATTTCTGTAGAATGTTGAATGGAGAGCTGGAGAGCTTAGCAGCGTGCCGAAAGACACTCTGTCTGATTCTTAAGTGCTGAAAATGGTGTCTCAAGGAGGGGAAAAAGATTGACCCTATTATGTTGAAAAGTATACTACGTATAGTTTGTACTACCTAAGTTGGATTCAGGGATTTTTGAGTAACGGGGAACAGCGTGTCACTGTTAACGGCTCCCAGTCAACTTGGGCACCAGTGAGATCAGTTGTGCCACAAGGCTCAGTGGTTATGCACCCACCCTGTTTTGCCTCTTATACATCAATGCCAAGCTGAGGAAGTAGCTCGACCCTCCGCCTCTTTGCAGGAATATCATCCTGTAATATAGAATCCAGGATCTGAAGATCAAGAGCAACTGCATAAAGATCTTAACACCGTGTTTTCTTGGGCCGTATAATGGCAGATGAAGTTTAATGCCGCTAAATGTCAAATTCTTTCCATTCACTCCCCCCCCCCCCACCCGCAAAACCCTTCCTAATTCACAACTACCAGTTTCGGATCAAGTGTTTGATATAACATCTAGCCACAAATAACCTTTGCTACCATTTCCAGTGATCTTACTTGGAAAGAGCATGTTGCAAAAGTAAGATCTAAAGCCTTATTCACATTGGTAAGTCATCCGGATAAATCTGGGACCTGCGTAAAAAAGATCAAGCTGAAGGCATCCCAGACCTCTGGTTCGCCTCAGTTGGAATATGCTACTGCGGCGTGGAATCCATATATTGAAAATGACATCAGGTCACTGGAATCATGTTCAGGGCAAGCTGTTTCGGTTCATCTGTGGAGAGTATGGCAGGTATACAAGTATGTACACCATTACTGGAGCCAACTTGAGCTGGATCCACTAGAACTCGGTCGTCTAATGCAACAGTGTATGATGTCTACAAATTCTCATAAATTATCCAACATCCAATTCCTTCATGTGTCCACCTACTCCTACCAATACAAGATCTAGGCCATTTACACTCAGATACCATCCACTACCAGCCGTTCGGGACTCCTACAAATACTCCTTCTATGCGAGAACCATACCAATTAGTTGGAACTGGACGAAAGTGGCTACCGACTGAGGCAGTGACTGCACCATCAGCTGCTGTGTTCGCAAGTCCACACCCTCCCGGCAGTGAGGCAACTACTAGCCACTGCCACTCATCAGCGTCTGTAGCCAGATGGCGTGGAATTTTTTTACTTGCACTTATTTCCTTCCTCTGCCCGCACAACTGCACAGCAGTAAATATCCTATCTCCATGGACAAGTTCTACTTTGTTTGGAGATATGCACCACGACCGACTTGCATCCCCAGAAGGATACAAGACCAGGAACGCCATAATGACTCCAAAATAAGCCACTAAATAAAGGTTTGGGGTTTACTCTGAATCTTTAGGGGAGAAAAGTGCAGTGCTTATTGGACTGAAAATGAAGGTACGTCTAATGGCAGATGAGAGCAAGTTCATCACCGTTGGACTCGGTAAATTTAAATGGCAGAACGTGGTCCACGTGGTAAACTTGTAAGAACTTTTTACTCATAGCGTTGACATTATACTGTTGGCATGGAATGTGAATACGTATTCAGACCTGATTTGCGCAAACCACTGATGTACATGAATTTGAATGCGGATGTATACAAATTTTCCCTTTTTTTTTAAGACCTCTCTTCTATTGACGTATCTCATTTCTGGTCCACACACGTACTGTACTTTTCTCCCGTAAACATTTAGAGTAAAGTCTATACCAACACCTGTACAATAAGCTTATGCCTTCTTACTTACAAGGGCATTCTTCAGATTTTGCAGAATAGAGCACCATGGCATGTGCATATCTGAATAGAGGACACCGCCACCCACTCCCATAAAGAGCTCCATTGGCTACCAATTATTGAGCGCGTTGTCTTTAACCTTATGCTTCTTACTTTGTACAGGGTATTTCCCGACAATTGCCATCTTACTTGTCCTAATACCTCTCTTTGTATATTCATTGCAAGTCAGGAATTGATTGCGATCTGAAGATAACAAGACGCCCCTCACTGTTTCTTTTCCCGCACAAAAGGTCATGGGTGACAGGGCTTTCAGCCATGCGGGGCCCTAGTCCTATGGACCTCTTTGCCTATCTCTGTTCTCCAATCCAAGTCCCATTGTTACTTTAAGAAGCTTCTAAAACTTTACCTATTGTTCCCAAGAGTTGATCGTGTGCTTAAATTAGTTTTTTTTTTGTTATTGCCTCACATGCTATTTAATTGTGCAGCTGTCTCTTTTTTTATTTTATAGTTTGATGTAAGTTATTATCTCATGTGTCAATCTTTTTACAATACCTGTTGTATACTATGTTTTAAGGCAAATAGTAATTACTCTCTACTTTGAAAGCGCTTTGACCTTGGTTTGAGAAGGCGCTATAATCAAATGCCGGTTGTATTGTATATTTATTGTATTGTACAATTCATTTAGGCGGCTATTTGGAGTCATTTGTGACGTTCCTGTTGTCTGTATTCCTTCTGGGGTGCAATCGGCCAAGTTGTCGACGCCACTCCTTTAATCCTCCATATTTGGAATATTGCATTTCAATTAAATGTTTTTTCAGCACCTAGGATTCTGTCTGGGGACTAACATCTGTGTGAAAACCAACTTTGACTTCAATGCGCCATGGGTGGGTTAAGAACCGCTGGTACAAATTTGAAATCATTTTGGTATATGAAATCTTTCCTTCTGCATGTGCATACTTTTGTACAGTGTTGTGTATCTCGGCAAATGATAAGCAATAACCTATGTCGTAATGGCCCTTTCCCTGTCGTTGATGGGACAAACTCGACGTGAGCGCCGATGCCAACACTCAACTAGTAAAATCTGCCTCGATTACGTGATTATAATATAATGAAACGAGGCAAATTTGACTAGTAGTAAGGGCCAATTACGAATGACCGTGACGAAAGTTGAAAATTTTCACACAATGAATTATAATTTCATCAGTAAAAGCATTCTGACCAAAGTAACATAAACAAGTCTTTAAGTTGCATACACCCGTTACACATATATTTTTTTGTGTGAGCGTAATTGGTTGTATAACAATGCCCCTATGTAGTGTACAAACTTTTTTCCGGTTACCATAAAACCATGTTTAGCCGGTAGCACATTACCATGATTACGAGAAAGAAGTGGTCCGAAATATGTTGCAGAAGAGGTGAGAACAGACAAGTTTCTATGTGGACCAAAAGCTGTGGCCGCCAGACTTTGACCCTTGTGCACATGCATTTGACCTCATAAACACATGGGGGAGATCCCATGTTGGCAAACCTCTGAAACAATTTTGGTTCCAATGAACTTCAGTTTAAATTGAGTCAATTTTCTTTTGGTATCTTATGCTTTCAAGTGACCGCACATGGCCTTTGACCTTTCAACATGACCTTTGATTGACC
The DNA here is from genome assembly GCA_023653785.1 of Ophioderma brevispina. Taxonomy (NCBI): domain Eukaryota; kingdom Metazoa; phylum Echinodermata; class Ophiuroidea; order Amphilepidida; family Ophiodermatidae; genus Ophioderma; species Ophioderma brevispina. Next base: position 27,353 of record JAMKCH010024269.1, on the reverse strand, counting down.
TATGACCATATGACAGGATTCCATGGATCACCTATAAGAAGTTTGGGGGGTGTCCAATTGCATTGAACTTCATCCTTGTCAATTGAGGTCATTAAAACAATTAACATTTAGTGACACCAAACACACACATACACACATACAATACAACACACACGCACTTAAACGGATTGCTAGTGGTCCTGCCAGCTAATATCTGGCGGCCCCCAATAAAAGTTACGCACCTCATAACACACCAGTTGGTTCATTGTTATCACATTAGAAAAATATTTTTATCTTTAAATTTATCACAAAAAAATATGAAATATGTTTGTTGGATAAGCGCCCACTAAATGCTTTTGAACTATCCAATAGATAAAAGATGGCTTTGTCTATCCATATCGTGTCCTATTTGGATGGGAGTCCAACTATTTTTGAGTAGTGGATGTGCGCACCCCATACTTACTACTCAGCCATCGAAGACACTACACGCAACGTGGTGGAAACAATGTAAACACTCAAATCTGGTAAGTCGCACCAGGCTGATATCCCATTGTTGAAAGACAATCATTAGGTCTACAACACCACAGTGAAAGAAAAGGCACAGAAAGTTCACCAGACTCGGCCAGACTTTGTGCCGCTCATTGTCGCTTAATAACTTGCAGAGGAGTCTGGCCATATTGCCCGCTTTCAACAACCACAGCCTCGATTGAAAGTACCCGTCGTATTTGATATCCTGATGATCTAAGGAGAAGTCGTTACTGATAGCATATACAGAGATTGTGGAGAAGATGGGATCTGGCAACAATTGGGAGGAGACAAATTCGGAACCATTAAAATGAAGGGATGACAATCCAACAAAGGACCAACCAGAGCTTGTGTTCCACTGTTTGGAACACACTTGGATGAGCTTGGGGTTCTGGGAGTCCACGATGCGACAGCAAACTGACCTTGACAAAGCCTACTCCAACAATTGCTCAAGAGCTAGAACAGAAACGAGGGCACGACGGATATGGCTAACAAGCTGGATAGAGAAGTTGCGTAATTTTAAAAGGCCCAAGTTCAATAGTCATCACAACGCCCATGGATGAGTGCTAGCCCAACAACATTTGGATCGCTGGACTCGATTTACCTGGTGTGGATGATGATGAAGCCATATTAAAACCAATATGCTCATCTCTCCTGCAGCTGAAAAGTCTCATTTATTATGAAAACTAGAATAAAAAAAAATATTCAAAGCAGACAGTTTTGACAACTGATTTAGATTATTTATTCCTCTACCTACTCTGTTCAAATTTTTAATTACGAAATATACGAAAAAAAAAGTTCTAAAAAATAAATAGACATTTTCATGGTGTTAAAAGCTGTGTCCACCAAAGGCATCAAGTGTGGCCATAAGCTAAGAGTCTTCCACAAAATGTACAGGCCCATATTCCAAACAGGACCTTCGTGCTCTGCTTCCTCAGCCAATGGCGTCAGGAGGTCCCATCGTTCCCGCCCTGTTATCGCGCCTTGCCATGCTCTTGCCGTACGTTTCTCCCAGAACCATTTTCACTGGCGGACTTGAGTTGGCGTCCTTTAGGATCCGCCGAGTGCATATACATCTTATGCCATATGTCTGAGGCTCTGCCCCTGCACTCCAGTTTTCACAGTTTTTTTGCTGTGAACGCACACTGATATGATTAGGCCTGTGGATTCTATCATAGTGCATTGCATTTCCTAGTTAGGTCTTTTTTATCATTTATCATTAGGAAACATTCACCACACGATTTAAACTACTTCGGGTAATTCATGGGTATAAGCTACCAGTAATAGTAAATCTCAAAGTTGGAGTCTTTAATATTATACTGTCAACTTGTTTTTTTTCATGTATATTTTGATTTTTGCTTTAACAGATTTACTGTGTAATATTTATTTGCCATCAGTGACACGTTGAAATTAAAGAATATTCCCTGAAACCTATTAATAAATCGCTGCGGCAAAAACAGCAACTGTCAATCCGGGCCCGTCGAGCGCTGCCACATCCAAAATTGGTATATTGGACACGGATGTAAATTTTGATAGTCCAGTAGAATGATAAATCTTTTCAAATAGAATAATGGAGATGGGTTTCTTATATCACATAAGAGTGAGATGTAGCCCTATATTTAAAAGATGATTTTACGATGAATATGTCACTTATAGTGTCTTATTTCGGTATATATAAATCCTCTTCGCTGGTAATGTCTCGTCGTTCGTGGATATTGTAATCGATAGAAAGCGATAAATTCCAGGAATAGAAGGTGTGACTATGACATTTCATGGCCAGAATAAGCAAAGCCAGCTCTCACGTGATTATGCCGATGGTGGGAGAATGTTCAAACAGAATCTTCTTTGAGGCTTGATATGTAATGGAGCAGAAGAGTAACAGGTAACATCTCGAAAAAATTTATCATTCATTCACCTAAATGCTTGCAAAGCGCATAAACAACTTGATGTGGAAGCAAGTTCTTCTAATGTTGCATAAAATCCAAAGGAAAGAAAAACATATTCCTTAAAACTGCAGATGTGGTTCTAAAACCTTGTATATCCAACCGTCCCTTAACTGCAACTAAATGCAGTTTTGTACAAAATCACGGGAACGGACCCCTGCCTTGTTTACGGGGGAAATTGCCATAAATCTACTGAGAAAATAACACTAGCTGCCTTGTTTCGGTGATAGTCAGATTCTTCCTCAAGGACATTAGGGATATGGGGATGGGGTGTATAAAAAAATGTGGATGGAAGGAAATAAACCAAAAAACGGAAGAAAGTAAGAATTTACTGTATCTGGTAACGGAATAAGGCCGTTTTATGAGAATAAGGCCCACGTGCACCAAACCGGCGTAAGTAGTAACTGACAAGAAAGTCACTACAATCTTGGCACAAAATATCCCTGTGAAAAATTGCTCTTTGGCACTGGCATTAATTTTCGCCATTGTGAAGGTATGAAGATGACTTTTTTGGTTATCAAGCGACCGACCTGCCTATCATACATACATACATACATACATAGTTCAAGGTTTTATTTAGACAATGCCAAATGATTACAGTAGGAGCCACAAATGCTCAAAGAGCGGGCGGCACACCAAATGTCCAACTGTATGCCAAGAGGCGGGAAAAGAGCAAATCACATTAAGTACATATCATTAAACGTAATAATGAAAAAACATGAGTTAGCAGAGCCACGCCAGTACAAGTAATGGCTAGCAAAAATTCACTTAAATTGCTGCAGCTCTTACACTCATCTGCCAAACAAGTTTTGAGCCACTGGCAGCCACTTAAACTATGTACTTGGCGATGGTTTTGCTTCGGCGGGTGCTTATACCAAGCCTTTTTAGCCCGTAACCAATTTACTATGGCCGCACCCTTAGCTCCAATGATGAGAACTACAACTTTGCATGTGTAAATCGTGTCCACAGTTATCAGTTCACACAATGGTTGGTAATAGTCAAATTTTGATAGCAATTGATTCACGAAAGCATCAAACGGTGTGGAGATTTCACAAAACAACTTTTATTGTTGCGTGATCAATAATAAGGCAAGTCCTGGTTTCGTATGTTGAATTTGTGATCCAATTCCTGAAGAATTGCTGTTTAATAAGTCATCTCGGCAGTAACAAGTGTGTTTATGGTAAACAATGAGATCTTGGCGGATGTTGCCGATTTGTTGGTTAATATAAGTTACAATTCTGTCATGACGTCGGTGTACATTTCATTAAAATTCATACACCCATAAGAATATGGGACACCGTATCAAATGGGTTAATTACAGTTACAAGAGTTGGAATATGCTTTGTGGATAATAAAGATGTAACAAAGAATTGCAATTCAATAAGTGCGATCTGAGTTTTGTATATAACTTGACCAGATATCAGTAATTCAATATTGGTGAGGTAGTTGTTAGTAATTGAAAATCAATGCAAGGGGTAATATTTAGGATTCTCCCTTGAGACCTGGTCGTGAATCTAGGCATGCGAGCATTTATTTGTTTGGTTTTGAGTGTGATTAACCACCGCTGTGTGATTCAAGAGCAAGTGAAACTTCATGATCGACGCGTAGAGACAATCGCGTACTTATCATCGCTAATTTCTAAAGTCACACCCTCGCGCAAGCAGAGCTTCATTCAGTTCAATCCATTCGATCTGGGCCATGTTCACCTACTTCCTTTATCACACGCCGTTTTCATCAGTCAGAAAACCCGCGAAATTGTTGATACCTTGGTCATCATCGCCTTCTTGTACTGTACGTTTTAACATGTGCATATTAAGTGACGAACGAGCACTATGCTGGGTTTGGGGAGCATCTGAATTTAAAACAGACAAAAGAAAAGAGACCTTTTTGGCAATGTACTTGGGGTTGGATCTATGACACCCAACCACCAATTTCTTTGGAATAAACATGATATCTCTTTACTGGCCTTGTAGACCAACCAATTCCTAATAAGGCTGACAATAGTTCTTCAGATTTTGTAAATGGGAGATCTTTATCGACTATTAGCCAGATAAATTTTAATTTTGACCATTACCATCATATTGATAGCTTTCGACTTTAGCAACTCATAGGTAACACAGAGTGTCTATTTTTTGCATGTCTGTGCAAAGTGAGTCAAAGATATCATTCACCTGAGATTGGTTAGATTTACCGTCAAGGCTACATCATGGCCCAAGTACTGATATTTTCCGGATTTAACCAATTTTTGGTATTTCTTTACCTTGTATTTCGACATGAATAGTTCCTCTGATCTCTCCTATACCAGTTATTACCAATTCTCTGACCGTGGCAAATTGCACATGTACCATGTTTTTACCTGCAGGCCAGATAGTTGAGAAAAACCTCAGTTTTTTCACCCATCTCATCCTTGAGGCATCATCAGTAGTTGCCAGAACAATATCGTCGACATAACACTTGAACTTGAGTTAGGTATTGACGGCACTTCGCTATTGTTATGTAACCACCGCAGCCAAACGTCAATTCCTGTTCCAAAGGCATAACCGAAACGGGCAACCTGATGATACCCTTTTGTCTGAGAATCGGTTCGTTGAGCCATTTTTGGTTTCTACTTGAAAAGTGGAATTAGTGAAATACTTCATGGTCAGATGCAGACCCTCAGGGTAACCATAGGAATGAAACCTCATATAATTTCATGTCCAATGCTTCCAAACGCATCAGCCAGATCTAAGAACATAATATACATTTTCCCTGTTTGGTGTTTAAAATCGGTTATGACACTGTTAAGGCAGAAAACATGTTCTTGCAATCCATTACGGGTAGGACCCTTTTTTGTTTACATGATAGCCTTTTTGTATCGACTATCCAAGGAAATTTATCCTTTTGCCAATAGTCATCATGACCATTTTATAATAGTGACTACTTTAGAGATGGGCCTCCATTCAGATAGATCAATAGTGTCAGTACTTGATTTTGGAATTACTTAATAATTGCGTGTTTCCAATCGGTTGGGATCTTACAGTTAGTTAAACAAGTAGTGAAAATCGATGTCAAGATTTTAACAACATTGCTGACTTTGTATCATATAGTCAATCGTCGTGCCCAGGGGCACTTCTGTTTGGTGCAGTTTGAGCGCTTTTGTAGACCTCGTTTTCCGTTATTCGCTGCGTTAAACACATTGAATCGCAACCTGGTGGTTGAAATAGATTGTGGTCCCCCCAAGAGCAAGGCCAGGGTTCCAATCACCTTTTGCGTTGACTCTTTTCCGTATAGAAATTGCCCCATCTTCTTTTGATGCGGGACAAAAACCCTTGAGGATAATCCATACCATTTTTGGCTTAATGATCTCAATTGCACGCCTTTTAGTTGAGTTTCCAAAGTTCCACTGAGTTTTTGTTTTCGAACAAGTTTTGGTTCTTGATTAACGGTATTGCTTTTGTTAAAATACGGCTTGTATTTCTTGTTCTCACAAATTCAAGCCCATGTTGTATTTTGTTCAAATACCAGTTTTTATCCGTGTGATTTGGCAGTGTCGATATCCCTTGTCTGGGATAGTAAACGTTGGAAAGGATCGGTAAATGTTTTCAGGGAATAGGTGCTGTGTACCATTACCATGACTACGATGAGTCTGTTGTTGAAATTCCACCACCCTCTGGATGAATATGGATTAATGAGTTTAACCAATTTCCCCATTTTATTGGTCTGGGTGAGTAAAGTGATATGTTTTGTACCGTGGCGATTGTTTGCTAAGTTCATTCTAAACTGAAATTTAAGTCCCTCGAAATGGCCCACTCGTTATTATCAGCATTTGTCAAATTGACCAAACCTGTCCGTTGTGAGTTCTCACCGGGTCATAGCATGCCAGTTTCATGGTTTCGGTCAAGTCATACTCCTTCGCCCTTGATACGGCCATGCTTAATCACTTTCAGTGATTTTTTCACTCTCTTATCACTCTCATCTCCTCACTCTTAGCGACCACGTTATCGAGGGCGGTTACCACGGAGTATATCCAAAATAAACGAGCAGTAAACAGATCCGAGGTGGAAAATGGAAATCTTGTTTGGAGCGACGTGAAAGCACGTCCACTCGCATCGCCATCTGGAATTCATCTACATACATACATACATACTACATACATAATACATCCATAACATACATCTACACACACATACAACACACACACCTATCTACCTACCTACAACACACACACTCACACGCGCGCACACACACACACCCACACCCATACACAACATTCATCAAAAATCTAAATGGATGAATTCTATAAACGATAGAACACGTCGGTGTAATTGCTATGACGTTTTGAAGTGGATTGCATGCAAATAATTCGTTTTCATTAATTTAAAATAGGACGTTTGGAAGCTTTGGAAATAAAGACAATTTGAACATTATATTCTATTCAAGGCAAACCATTTTATTTATTGCAGTTACCGGTGATGTACACTTGTTACCCGAACTGTAATCTGAACAACAAGTAATATCAGCACCGAGTAAAGCTTAGGCCTGCATGAATGGACACTTAGAAGCATCCGGAAGCATCAGAAACCCCTCGGGTAGAGAGAAGGATCAGATACCAGATCACATGAGTCGGCGGAGTTTCAAATCAATTCTGATGGGGCTTAAAACAGGGGTCACTGCTCCCTAGGGTGTCTACGGCGATTACGATACCCTAATCCGTCACATTTGAACCTGAGCTTGCACGACGTCAGTTTGCTATCGCAATTCCAGTACAATGTCATTGAACGGATTAGTTCAGTTCGATGTTCCTCCGGTGTTCACGGGGGACTCTTGTGTTAGTTGGTTTTCTGTAAACATAATGTGAGCATAAACGAGTGAGTAAATTGCGAGTTTCTTAGGTTCTACATAAAGACTTTTTTTAAATTAAATTAAGAGCAAAATTACGAAAGCATGGTCAACTTCACATTGGGCCACTCCCGCTCTCTCTGTTGGGAATTGTTCTGGCTAATGAGCAGAGTTAAAAGCGGTTAAAACCTATTGGGACGGTTGACCAACCTTTGGCAGTAGTCCACTCTATTTGGAAGATCATTTGCAGGAGACATCCCTCTTGTTTGGATGTGGTACAGATGCCAGCTCAGATCAATCCTTTTGATACGGTTAAAAGATGATGGAAGTCAAGTTGTAATGTTTCCTTGTGCTTGGATTTCCTTAGAGTGCCGTTTTTATGATGTTGTTGTTTGCTGTTCTTTGCCTTTCATTGTTTGCCTCTTTTATCTTATTTTAAACAATTCAAGTTGTACTATAGATCTTTCTTTATGGACGTAAACTGACCGTTGTACCTGATGGATCAAAATTTCACCAAAGCCTTGACATTTCTGGTGTACCACAGGGGAGTATTCTTGGTCCATTGGTTTTTTTCTGACCAGGCTTCACACCTGGAGAATGGTCTTGCCTTGTTTGCTGATAATTAGATGCTTCACATTGTGATTAAGGGCACAAGTGACAGAATCCTCTGTGCAAAACGCATTTTAGCGAGATCTGAACCGCGTTGGTATTTGGGCTTCCAGGTGGTGTGTTACAGTTAATGCTAGCAAAACTGGAGAGATTATAATCAGCAGAAAGAGAATCGAACTGAAGCCAGGGAGCACAACTCTTCTTGGCGTCACAATCACCAAGACATTATCATGGGCCCAGAGCATCTCCGGAATTGTCAAGACAACAGCGAATCCCCTGTACATCCTTGGTTGAGCTAGGAATCTTCTGCCACATCAAGCACACATTACCATCTACAAGGCTTACATCCGCCCTATGGAACCTGCCTCTCCCATCTGGAATGGTGCAAGGAACATATCACCAAAGTTACTAGATAGATTGCAGGAGTCACTCAGTCTCCTTATGATTAATGAAACTCTAAAAGCGGGCATTTTCCTGTGGAGCACAGAAGGAATGTCGTCCGTTTGTGTGTGGTCTACCGGCACTTCTTTCTGCAGCCATCAATAGAGTAAACATCATCCCAATGATCCCAATGAAAACAACCTTCATCAGAATTACAACATCATCAGTGAGTAGACCCCCTTTCGAATCAAAATTCCAAGGTCAAACACCGAGCAAAATTTCAACTCCTTCGTGCCTAGGACGAGCTGATGCGGGGACTCACTCCCAGCATCCGTCGTTCCAAGCACTCATGACATTCGACTCCTAGCGACCTGAAGAGACGGAAAGCTCTTGCTTGGACAGCCTTCTGGAAATTCGAACATCGGTGGAAAAGTCTTGCAAATTGCAATACCAATTTCCACCAAAGGTAAACTGTTTGACACTACCTGCATCACAGGTTTGCACCCCGGTTTGTACATAGTCATGGATTATGGAAAGGGACATGGAAAATAAAATCAACTCATATGGCACATCTTGAACATTATGCTAAACATCAAAAGAGTAGACCAAATGCCACTATCTACAATCTGGCAGGGACTGCACCCCTTGTGGGAAGTTTCAGGACTCGTCAAATGAAATTCTTGGTGATGACGAGCCTGTTAAAGAATATGGACTGAATGTACCAACTCACGGCAGGAGAAAACCCAGACGACAACGAACACTGTTTTTCAAATACGTCCGATGTCTCCGGGGGACATAACAACATGCTAAGTCAATTGTTAAACACGGCTAATAACTGCCGTGACAGGCAACTTATGGTCGCCTGCTCTGCAACCAACTGATGATATTATGACTCCTGACATTGATGCCAAGACAGCAGTAAATGTAGTTTTTGTATGAGAACTTTTTAATTTTATTCTTTAGATGTTTATTGGTTCCATCGGGTGGTCTTGGTGCAGAGTGTAGGTAATACCTGTATGGGACTTGGTGAGACCTGTGAACCCTAGGCCTACAGGTTCGGACCCTTAAAGTTTGGGCGAACGGCACACCCATTCAGGTACCTTTGTTCAGGGCTTGAATATAGGTCTCTGGTGTACCAAGACCACTTGATAAACTATGGTTGTTTGTATTTCCGTTTACGTTTGTTGTTTGCCTTTTTATTTCTTTTATGCATTGTGACTATTGGGCCTTTTAAATCTTTTGATGACTCCATCAGACCCTGTTTAGTTCATTAAAAAGACAATGTGACACAAAACCAGCAATTGTAATGTGCTCTAACATCCTACCAAGTTTGAAGTGAATCTGCCATTGCGTTTCGGTGGTAGAGTTTTAATGGAATTGTGCTGCTCGAATGTTCTGGAATGTTGATCGATCTCAAAAGTATAAATCTACAATGCTTTGGTCACGGTAAAATATCTAAAAAACCAATTTATTTAGGTTTAGATAATATGTAGTGATAAAAGTATTATTTGAATATATTATTAGCTATCATTAATGAATCATGATTTAAATTAGACGAAACGGTAAGAAGATACCCAATGATTAAATAGAGGGTATTTTTAAAAACAGTTTCTCCACGTCGGCTATTTACACTGTGCCCCGAAGTTTGAAGTTGGAAATTTTTCGACCCCAATCTAAAACGTATTTCTATTTGAATTGTTCTCAGTAATAATATTAGAGTGGTGAATGATTACATAGTGACTACCCACTACCCCGATGAAGTGAATCCATGCATAATTTTTCAATTACGTAACAAGGGCTTTTGTTGGGAGCGATAAAGGCCAACGTCTGTTTTTAACCTGCTCCAAACCTTTGTGCAACCGGCCCACGTTTTTCAGGGTTGGTTTATTACCTTTACACCAAAAACTGACACAGAGGTTCCCTATGCGCCTATGCTTCGTCAACGCATTGCAATACCCGAGAGTGCTTGCACTCCACGGTTAAGGTTTACAACAGCCAAAGTCGCCTGATTTCCTCCTGGGAATAATCGCAGATACGTCCTGTAAAATCCTCAGACAATCATCGAAGGTGGGTACTTTGGGCGACCACAAATCTCCATGCGACCCGAATGACTACCAGAGACAAGATGATTGCCAACTGCTCATTTGCCCAGAGCCCGGAAAATGCCAACGATTCGTCTTCGTCGTTTGTGGAGAAACACTCTGGAATCAACGTTTCCCGCCAAACTATAAATTGGAGATTCCTTCAACATGTTACCGAGCAACGAATGAACAAAACATGTCCATCCTAACCGTTCACCACAGAGTTGCTCGCCTCGCTGGCTAGGGGCGCAGCAGATGACTACGCTCATACACCTGGCGACTGATGTTGTCTTTTTATGGACTGACCTGCAATACAAATCCTTGACCATCAAGATGGAATACCAAGGGTTCGTCTCTTTACTGGTAGAATACCAGCCCGAGATGATTGTATTGGTAATCAACTCAAGGTGGTGGGGGCTCAATGATGTTATGGGCCGGTATTCATAATGAAGGAAACGTCACTGGTGGTGCCAGATTGAACCTTAACGCCGTCGTGTACCGCGGGATTCTGGAAAACCACTGCCTGCCACATGTAAGAAGGGTTAATGTAAATTCGGCGTGCAAGACGACACACGCCCACGCCGCACAGGGCCGCCGGCCGCTGTAGTGAGACAATTTCTTGAGGTAGAGGGGGTGGTGCCGATACCATGGCCTGGCTTGCTCCCCTGATATGAACCCTATCGAGCATGCCCGGGATGCCTTTGGCCAAGCCATCAATGACCGGGGCAGTCTCCTCAAACTCTACGGAGTTATTCAGTCTTTGACCGATGAGTGGGGGGGACCGGGCAACTGCCCCTTGACAACATAAAACAACCTTGTGGACAGTATGCTGCGACGTCTTGACGCACTGGTTCATGCCAGGGGTTGTCAAAGTTTGGTGTTAATTAACACCAAAGGTGCTGTCCTGTATTGATTCTAGGTCTTACTGAACACCAGTGGTGTCAATTTGGCCCGGCGTTGTTTAAAAAAAATAATTAAACGGATATGGGTGGTTAAAATTAAAATCAAACACAGTGTATATCATACATTGTAACAACCAAAATTGGGTGTTAGATAACACTAACATGGTGTTTATTTACAACCATTTCGGTATTACATTAACCACCAGTTGGTCCCCTATTTGATTTCCAGAAGGTGTTAAATAATACCCCCCGTTTTGTGCAGTGGTGTTTGGAGGAGACTGATCAATCATGTATTGTGGCGATATACACCCAAGATTTCATAAATAACTCACAACGGTAAGAATCATCCATAAAAAGTGGTAACAAATTTTATACAATTTATGGGCAACAGTGTATGGTATATCTATATTGCTTAAAAAAATCGGTGAGAGAGCGTTGTTTGATCAACAAGCGAGGTATACCATCTGAACACAGGAGCATTCATAGTGTAACCTAGACAAACAAATACGGATCCTGCTGGCATGTGGCGCTCGCGGGTGGGGAGGGGAAAAAAGGTTTTTACAGGGTCAAATGTTTAAATGGATTTGTAATATTATTCCACTTGGTAACAAGAGGGACATAGTGATAATGATGTCACGTCCGTGCGATGTCTCGTTTTGAGATACTTTTGAAAAAATATATTGGTTAACGCTCTAAATTTCAGGCTTTAAAAGTTAATCCTTAGATTGTAGTATAGTTTAGTTACCATCAATAAATTGTTAGATTTAGATTAATTCCTTTGCCTTAGGATTAGATTCACTCATTTCTAGATTTGGTGGGTTTAGAAGCTTTGGTCACCAAAACTACCGTCCTAAGGATTAAACTTTTAAAGCAGGAAATTGAGGTGAAGGTAGTTGTGCATCATTCCCGAGGTCATACATTTAAAAATATTTCGAATTTTTTTTTTTTTTTTTGGGGTTTTAGAAAAAAATAAATATTCGTCTTCTGAACAACAAGATTTCCGAATGTTGTAACTTGATTTGTCGCTCGTATTTTATCTATTATTGGTAGAAAGGACATTCCTTCTCGAAAGTTCTCTATGTTGCACATTATACGCGTCCTATAAGGATCCAACTACTTGTTTATATCCTGTATGGGAATCAGGTATCATCAAGATAAATTGTGGAGTTTAATGAAATATGTACATTCTAAAAATCTAACCAAAAAGTGTGGCATCGTAAAAGGCCACCAAGTCTAAAAAAGAGCAAAATCTCTATGAAGTTAGTAAAGTTAAGAGAGGAGCACCAAGTTTTCTTAAGTGCGTCTGCCATTTGCAAACTTGGTCCCATTCTTCTATTATGAATTCGTTGTTGAAGAAGAAAGTTAATGATATTTCATGAAAGGAACCCTGCTTCATAAACACTGTATTATCTAAATAAATCCAAACGGCACTTGTTCTTCTGTTGATTTAAAGTTAGAATGGCAGTTGAGTTTGAAATTGAGTAGCTATTCCATATTTCTTGTCTAAAGGCCCTCTTATCCTAACTTGGATCTTTGCATTTGATTATTGCTTCTTTAGTTTGTTTGACTTGCTTTGTTTGCTTGCTCGATTTCTTGTTATGAGCTTAGTTCATGAAGTCGGATCAAGACCGATCGAAGGCGATAAAACCCAATCTCTTGTAACTGATTCATGCCACGCGGCGGCATTCTTTTCTATTGAATGTGTTTCGAACCGATCGAAGGCGACTGTTTCATGTCAGGATGTTTGTTATTAAGTTCTGTGATGCGTCCAATCACGTTGTTTCTGGGCACGAAGCATTTTTCAGTCCCTTTCTGTGAAATGATAGACCCTTCAACTACTAAGTGGCGTAATTTAATTTTTGACATTGGGGGGATGGGGTTGATGAAAATGGATGAATGAATGGGGAATTGCTGAAAGATCTATTACTATCCTTTTGCCATTAGAAGCTAAATCATTAATATATTGTATTAGAACCAAAATGCGCGCGAAACGCGCGAACATTTAACCATTTTTAAACTATTATGGTAAAATATGTGGTTATTTTGGTCAAAAAACACATTAATGTGGGGGCTCAACAGGGGGGGGGGGGGGGGGGGGGGGGGATGATCATATTGACCATCCCCCCTCATCAAAATATGGTGGGATATATCCCCCATCCCCCCCCCCCCCGGCTTTACGCATGAGAATACTAAAGACCAAGGGAGTTCCCCGCTGCTCTGGTTGCCTCCCATGAAGACGAGCTGCTTCACTACTCCGCATTATTTACGACATCTAATGTGGGGTGGTATTAAGAGACCGTGAATGTCTCGTATACCTCAAAAGTGGTACCACAATCATTTTCAGTTTGTCTACAATGAACGAATGACGTTTTGGATTATTCTTTGTATTGCATAATTGGACCAAGTTTAAACGTATGTGATTATTTTAACTCTTTAAGTAAAGGACGGTGTTTTGTGAAGTTCGTATTGCACAATGTTTATGCATTTGAATCCACTTTTTCACTCGTAATTTGGGCTATTCCAGAAAAAAAAAAAATCCTCCCCCCCACCCCTAGACGGCAAACTTTTTGTTCGCAAATATCTGAATTCCTGGCCCATCCTTTCCATGATTACCTTTCGTAAATTACCAGGAATTAAGACACTAGGCCTACCTTCCGTAAATTCCAGGAATTCCTAGACTACCAATTTAAAAACAACATGGATTCCCAGAGGAATATATGGTTGGGTATAGAGGGGTGTTGAAAATGGATTTTGTCATTAGTTTTCCGGGGGTCTGAAAAATCGTAAAAACACTTGGAATTCCGTCACCCTCTATACCTAAACTATAAAATGGCTTGAATGGTCCAGCTTTTCAAAAATGACAAAAAGTCTGGAATTCCGGCGGCCCTCTATAGAGAGCTTGAAGACCCCATGGGCTATCTAAATTGAGATTTTAATTATTAAAATTATTTGTACTTTAGAAATAGAACTTAGTGCTCTTTTGGTATATCTCCTTCAGGTGCCGAGTATTCAAATGTTTTAAGTTCTTCTTTCTGCAATTTTCGGCATTTTCTACAAAAATCGATTGAACAATGCCATATTTTTTTTTTTCTTTTGTGATTTTAAAGAATAGTTTGCGGCTTTGTTTGAATTTAGTGTATTATATTACCAAAAGGACCGGTTATTTTGCGATAAAATCTTGTACAATGCTATGTTCAACCATTTTACCGTTAGAATTACGGAAGATCCTCTTAACTACTAGAAACCTTAAACTGCTGTAAACTCCTACAAAAACCGGGCTGAAAATACAAAATACGAACATTGACAAACGAAATCCTGAATTCATGGTTTTCACTAAAAGTGGCGCCTGCAAATATGATGGCCCTAGATGTGGCATCAATACAATATTCTTTCACATATTTTCGGTTCAAATTGGTGAAACTCACTTTGATTACCTTATTGTTGTCTCAGTATTTCATCACATTTTTTCACAACGAAAACTTCAACAAAGACATGCATACAGAGTTCCGACCGACAATCCATGTTTCTTCCTATTGTAGTTTACATTACATCAATTTTTTGGCGAGCTCTTTGTTCATAATTGGTACCCGACGCGTCGTTCGTTAAATTGAAATTCTCAGGTTTGCCAGTCTTAGAGGAAGATTTTATAACTTGCCTCCTGAGGACGCTCGTACGTAAACATACACAAGTCTGAGCTTGATAGTTTCTTCGACTTTAACCAATGGTTTGTTTGCTAATTGGGGCTAACGGACATAAAAGACGTAAATATAAAGAACATTCAAAATTTCACATGTGCACACAGATGATTATAGTATATTTAAAATAAGTGGAGACCTCATTAGAAGTTTTAGGTCTGTCCATTCACGTGAGAGGTAAGATGATATTTTATGCCACAGGTAAAAATGTTTATGATAATCATACAATATAGAGTAATGTAAGCTAATAATGTGACTACCATCATTATTTCATATTTCGATAGATTGGGTGTTTCAATTGAAGTATCAGGATGAAAACACCACATTTCTTTCATTAAACGTTGTTCTTTGAACTTACCTTTGACACCTCAAAATAATTATTCCTTACACACAATCGTAGAATTAATGCAGCCTATATCGATGCACAAATAACACAACTACGTTTTATTGTCATCACAATGAGCCAAGCTTGTATTAAGAGATTAGCGCAAAATGATTTTGAGACAATCCCCGCCAACAATGGCATAAGTCATTTAATCATTAAGACACCCTTTGTAAACTTAACTGCAACAGTTTCCGTAAGCCAATTCTGTACAGGAAGTTTGTACCATGGTCACAATATTTTGTATGGGCAACAAAGGCCCTTGTCTCTGCATGCCGAGTATTGAACCCAATCGACATCTGCCCTCCGTCCAAATTGCCAGGGTCTCACGTAATTTGAAATCTACGATAGTGGTCAGTATACGGCATCATTTTGAGTCAAAACGTCATCGGTGGGTATAGAAATAGAAGAGACCAAACCTGTAGATCCAATGACCAACCATCCGAGAATAAAGATTTTAATCTTTGGAGTTCCCTGGTAGATGGTTGTCAAGGTTTTCAACTTGGGCTTTCCGCTTTGTTTCAGGCATTTTGAGAAGGGGCAAACAAAGTTAACACGGGGTACGGTCAGGTTTTTCCTGTTTAGGGGCCAATGCTAACCTGTATCCTGGTAACCAGTACAACCTGTCCCAGGGCCGAGTTGTCTGCGGCGGCTACACCGTCACCCCCATCAATTTTCTTGATGAGGAGGTAGCGTTACCCTGGTAGAATGAAAAAGAGCTACCCTTCAAAGGCGTCAGCTCTGGGGAGCTTGGTGGCCATCCACACATGCTGCTTGTATGGTGGGCATATTTGCCCAAAGGCTAGGCCCACCGCCGAAAACTGTGGATGGCGTCAGGAAGGGCATCCGGTCAATTATCCCTAACTCCTCACACAGTGGCGGATTTTGCCCCAATAATCCTCACACAGTGCTGTATTGCTGAGTGTGCATGTGTATCCGCCACCCGTTTGACGGGGACAAAACCGGATTTAAAACTTTGGTTTAATAACTGAGAACTGTCGCCGATTGAATCATATGCTTCAAAAATGGTATAGTTTTGTGTACACATTCGCCCTCAACGCTATGGTTAAAAAAAATGTCAAATGGGTCCAATGCACGTTCAGTCAATGTCCATTTTTAATCATTAACCCCCCCCCCCCCCATCCGATTTTAAAGATGCAAGTATCTAATTATTGTTCACCTGACGAAAAAAGTCAATTTTGATGATAGTCTAGTCTTGACCTTGATAGCGGGCCATTTTTTGCATTGCAAGGTCAAACTCCATTTTCTCGTGATAAGTTATCGGTTTGTTGTTGTATTCCACTTAACTGGGTAACAATTAAAGGCTACCTCAAGACAGTTCCATTGTAACGGAAGGACATTCAGACTGGTTTTGGAATTTCAAACCAGTGCCAAACAAAAGGAAATTTTAAATGCAATATTACAACGAATGTTTTTGTTGAAAAAAAGGAGCTGAATTGTATTTTTCTCAGTTCCATCTGCAATTATGATGCTATGGGTATTAACAATGGCTCGTTTAGGGCCCGGGGGGGGGGGGGGGCAACTCACTTTTTTTCAGGTAGGGATTGTGGCCCCGATTTCCGAACTTGGGGGCTTGGAACGATTTTGTCTCCGAAAGTAGGGGCTTGGGAACTGAATTTTGAGGATTGCAGGCTTGGAGCTGAAATTTGGCTACAATTTGGCTTCTGAGGCCAAAATTTTCTAAAGGGGACCTTAAGAACTGAATTATGCACCTGGGGTCGTAGTTGAAGCTGGAGAGATTCAAAAGGGGGTCTTAAGGCCTGCACATACCCGTACCTCTTTCCAATGTCGTGCCCGGCCCCCCCGGGGTTTAGGTTACTGGAAAAATTGCTTTTACATTAGTAACCTATACAACCATGGTCAACTGAGGTTCCCACATGTGAACCTGCCCAAAGACCATTGTATCCAAGTATCATTAAAAAAATTGATTGCCATACATTCAAGCAATTTTATAATTGACTTTTTAGGCAACAAAGGTCACATGCAGGTCGTAACATGCGGACACTCACTACCCAGGGACTATTGTATCAGTGTCATAACAAACTACATACGTGGATACCCAGCAATTTTGTATTCTCGCCATTTTTGGGCATAACCTTCTAATGACCTCTATCGACCTTTGACCCCACTCGTGAGATGGCTACCTGTGAGGCATTAACTACCCAATACCGTAACATCAACTATCATGAAAAAGTGTGGAAACAGTGGGCAATTCCGTTTAGGGTAAATTTTGTGTCAACATTTTTACAGACACCCAGATACACAGACGTTTCATATAGAAGTCCAATATGCAAATGAGGTATTGCCATAATTCTGTAAAGGTGCTTGTTCCTTTATGTTATTGTAATTCTCTACTTGATATGGAGCCTGGCACTTGCCCACATACACCCCATTAAGTACTCTATGTGAACAAACTTGCGGTTTTGAATGGTAGACGCAATCATGCATGTTCAAAGGCCCTATTCAATACTGTGCTAATATTGATGGTTAACCACTAAAACAACAGTTTTTTGTTTATATCTTGGGAATGAAATGGATTTGAAGGCTCAAATTTCAGGACAACAATGAGAAAAATACAGCCTTTCATCTGATATCAAAGTCGATACTACTTCCAGGTAAATCAGGGGGTTCCAAAGACGATTGGAACACGCACCTTTAAGCGCTACTGCACAACAATTTACAGCGCATGATGGAATCAATTGTAATACCTCATTTATATATCTTGGATCCCCAGATCATCAAAAAAATCACTGACCCTTTATATAAAGTTGTACACAGATAAGGGTCAAAGGTCATGTAGGGACACAGACTGTGTGTGTGAAATTTGGAACAAAGTCAACTTGCAAATTTTGAATACCTCCTATGTACTATTAAGTCTAAGACTTCATATGACCCAGGATTGTGGTCAAATGTAAAAATACCTCAAATTATGTAATCTTCAAAATACTTGTTACAAATAAGTGGGTAGGATTGCCAGACCAAAATCCTAAATAATAGATAAATAAAAATTCTCAACGACTAATGACTAAGGGGTCAAAGATCAAAATAATTCAAATTTAGTCTCTCTTTTCCAACAAATCAGTTGTTACAATCTACAGGCTTACTCTTAACAACCACTAACTCTTGCTTCTCAAAGTTTTTACACTGGTTAGGCTCAAAGGTCACAATGGGGTCACTCTGCAAATTAATATTTCAGTAGAGGAAATCAATTTTGCAATACATGCTTCAAAAAATATCCAATGCTGTATCATTATACCGGGTGTCTCAAAAAAAAAGGAAACCCTCAAAATGCTCTCTGTATCACGAAAAGAAAAGTGTAAACCATACAAAGTAATACAAATCTGAAAAGTGCATTTCATTAGGTTTCCGACACCGAGAAAATCTTTCCAAAGGGACACATATTGACCGAGTTATGGCCGATTGAAAATTTGGACCACTTTTTTATTTTATCCACGGATTGTTACTGTCTGAGCTGTCTTTTGATAATACACCTTTTCCAGGCACATTCTTTCATTTATGGTTTCTTTTGTTTTTGCGAAAAAGATCAGTTCTGATATTGCAAAGGTTAGTTTAAAGTATTAGAAATTCCAAGATTTTGATCTTCCTCTTTCTGTGCTGCTCTGCCCCCCCCCCCCATTTGGCTGCCTCTAAGACCATGAAGACGGATGCAGGCTTGCGCTCTCTTTTCCGTTTCAATAATAGACTTCTAATCATTCTTGTCCGTCGGATACTGAACATAGTATCTTGACACTATCTTCTGCCAAAATTGGTGGTGCAGAGGATTTGCAGCCGTTTTCAATTTCTGCCAATATTAATTACCTTCACCTCTTGACAATTCTACTGTTACAAAGTACTTTAATTACAAGCCATAACTCACTGGAGACTAATTATATTTCCAAATATTGAAATTTATTGATATATTTTTTCACCTTTTGGTCAATTGCCTATTTCACTTTCCCATTGCCGATCTGATCCAGTAAGTTTTTGTTGACTTCTGGAAAAAACCTTTGTAAGTACACAGTACTACTGCTTGGAAGAGTTTGATAAGAAATAGCATGATTATGTTCATGATATTCATAGGTGGTTAATAATATTGATATTTACACAAGTCCTGTTGGGTTGAAAGTATCATTGATCAAGGTGCCAGTTCACATCAAGCCAGTGCACTTTTTTCCCATTTAATTTACTTTTTATATGCCCATTGGCAAGAGTTCTTTAAGTCCCCCGTACACCCACACCCCACCAACCACCCCCCCCCCTTTTAAGTTCTCCATGTTTTAAATTCCAAGTTTGGCTTTAAGGGTTAGGCCTTTTATTGTTAGGCCATAAATGAAAAAAAATAAGTGTGGGTACATTTTTTTTAAATTTTTCCTGCCCTGACATCAATAGATTGGAAGCTTACAATGGGTATTGGAGCAAATTGACCAATAACTAACCAACAGACTCATACTCGACATCAATCGTTGATTTCATATATACCATTAATGAGTTTTTAATTACAAACCAGTTTTCTGTACTGATGAAATAAAACTATCAAATACATTTTAAATACAAATTATTAAATAGAAATCCTCAATCATTATCATTTGGGTTACATAATTATACCAGTGCGCATAAAAATGAAATGAATAATTGGAAAAAATCCATCTTTTATCGCCAACACGTGCAAAATCTTTTAAAGTGTGATATATTAAGGACTCTGACCATTTCTGTTAAAAATGAATTTGCACAATGTCAGTGAGAATTTAAAAAGTGAATCAAGTTTGTTTCCGAACTTAAGGTTATTCAATCTCAGTCCTGGACATGCCCCTACCCAAAAATCACTTAGATGAAATGTCTGGTCTTGTGATCATGGCATAAACACATCTGACCAAGAGCCTCTGAATTAGCTGTACTTTTTCCAACTGTAACACTTCATTTTGATACACTATACCTTTTGCTATTCAAACATTCCACATACATAGTCCAAATCCCCAAATGGGTGTACACCATGCAGCCGACTTCATCGCCTGATGTATAACATAGTACTCCTATTAGGACACTAAGGGGGCCCATACATTCTACTGCTGGTACTTATAGAACACGTTTCAAAACCAAGCCCCAGCAAGGTTTCTAGATTACACAGCAAATACGGTGTCAGCATGTCACAAGTGCCACCCCCTCCCCCAAATTCAACTCCTTTTGGTGGCTAAAATTCAAATTGTTAAAATTTGACCTTTGACCTTGGGAAATGACCTTTGACAAAGGTGAACAAGTCGGTTCTCGACCACAAAGGTCCCCCGCTCGTCGCGGTAGTTAATGAGGAAAGTAACATAACTTAAAGATCACAGGACTGTGATGGAAACCAGAGAGGCTCCTATCATAGCAGTTTCAATACCCTTATCCTTGGATGACCCCAGATGACCTTAAAAATTTCTGGGTATCAGTGTTGACTACACCCACCAGGTTCATGACCATACATACAACCTTTAGTTGTTTGACCCTGGATGGCCCCACATGACTTGAAATGACCTTCCCAAATTTTCATCACTGAATGTTGTTCCACACCCACCAAGTTTTTCATGACCACTAACCAACAATTTGCAGTGAATTGACCCCAGAGGACCCCGAATCTGACAAAAATTGGCATCAAATGTGCCTGCAACAACCAGGTTTCATGACCCATACAACACCCACCATGCCATCTGTTGTTTGACCTTGATGACCCACAGATGACCGAAATGACCTTCAAAAGTTTGGCACTTGGAATTTGGACTTCAACCTCCAATTTTCATCATCTTACCACGTTTAGGGATTTTACCTTGAATGACCCCACATACCTTGAAAGACCTTCAAAATTTTCGGCACCGAATGTTGAGCAAACCCACCCACCAAGTTTCATCATCTCTTCCCCACAAGTACAAGGTTTAAAGCAATTTTTGACGCCCATTGTGATCTTGAACCCAATGGCACATGACCCATGCCTCACTCATCCTCCTCGCCTACTATCAAGCGCCATATGGTGGCAAGATGGACACTCCCTCTTGCTTTGAGCAAAAGAATCGTGTGACAAGGTTTAGAGCAATTTAACCCTATTTTTTAACCATATTTTTTGTATCCTCTATTTGACCTTTTGAACCCATACCCACTTCTTATCCCACCCACGGCGCGTAACTCGAGGATACTCTATGTTGGGAAGATGGACACCCACACTTGCTTAGTTCCAAAGATATCGTGGGGGACACACCACACACCACACACACACACCCAGCTCACACACCGACGGGGAGCATTTTTCAGTCCCCCTTCTTCGCCAACAAAAGTTGACAGGGGACCAATACCAGGCTGTTTTCATAACCATACTGACAAAAATTGGACAGGATGGTACACAATAATTGCTTTTGAATCTGTAATAAAATTTGAAAAAGTTCACATCATAAGTTTGAAATTGCCGCACTGACTACAAGGAATGCAGTTTAAAGGGAAACAGTACTACTCGTAACAAATGTATCCTTAGTCCAAGATGCAGGTACACTGTTGACTGAATCAACCTATGATTTTTGTATTTTTCAATTGATTTCTAATACCAGTTATTTATGGCAGATTCTGACATCTGATGGGCGCGAGATGAAAACCTTGAAGCATTTTTGTAGAAATTGCTAAAAACAATCAAATTATTACCACCAACATGGCTAAACACTTGTCTGTTATTCACTTGAGTGGGGGTTTAATTTTTGACCCAGTCTAGGTTCTATTATCTTGAGGCACTTCTATTGAACATAACGGCAGTAAAGTATGGCTCATTTCCTTCACTTTTTAGTAATTTTATATCATATTTGAGAACAGAATGGACTTTGGTAATAAAAAACATGGACCGACAGTGGATATCAACACACGGATCACAAAATGTACCCTTTAATAACCTCTAGGTCCTTTCCTCCAAGATTTGGGCTAAATTAATGTAGTTTATCCATATGTTTGCCCACCTCACTTGCAATACACTCAGAGTGCCTAGGCCTTATTGGGTCCAACAGTATGGACTACCTGTTATGCTCACTAACGCGCTTTTTTTGGCTCAATTCCTTGCGCCAGGTTAGTAAGTTCATGCTACCTTTGCTGTCATTATTATACCCAAGTCCTTAGATTTTTTGGCCACGTGAGAGATAGAGTACATTGGGTAACACACAGTGCTCACAATTTTTTTTTTCGCTGCATACTCTAGGTAGTACTGTTCGCTTTGGAAAAAATACAAAATAACAGCCTGACTCGCATAAAATCTCGGAACTCTTTAAACCCTTGACTACAAAATTCCTCTTTTGTTAGTAATATATATAATACCAAGTAATCGAATTAAAATGAAACAACATATGGGAAGACTTCCAGATTACCCCCTCGTATATATTTACTGATACAAAATTTACTTTAATTTGGCTCTTGTTTCGTCAAAACAAAATAAACAGCTAAAATTAAATTTTATTTGCACGTAATATATGAAGGGTGGTACATATGGAGTCTGCCCCGCAAGCACTGCAAGCTTTGAAAACAAAACTGAGGGGCGTGGTATGGGACTAAAGCTTTTATGTACATGTTACTATGTATTCTATTCATATACCATTTTAGGTAAACATCCAAATTGTTGTTGACGCTGACATTATCGATTTGCGTGAATATATCCATTGGGTACTTGCATATAAAAATAATATGTAAATGTGCCACTCCAGTGGGTCCTTTTTTCATGAGAAAAAAATTGAAATGGGGACATTTTTCTAAAAACTGCCTCAAAACAAGGTTAATTTTACCAAAATTTAAAGCAAAAATCCTTTGAAATGGATACCCTTTTCTACCAAAATGACCCTTAGAAATGAGTTGGGGTTGGAGTCCTCAGCCACACATACCACAACC
This sequence comes from Ophioderma brevispina, assembly GCA_023653785.1. Taxonomy (NCBI): domain Eukaryota; kingdom Metazoa; phylum Echinodermata; class Ophiuroidea; order Amphilepidida; family Ophiodermatidae; genus Ophioderma; species Ophioderma brevispina. The sequence continues at coordinate 4,136 of JAMKCH010024269.1, read as the reverse complement.
AAGTCAAATCCGAGTACCCCCAGGAATATAACAATACAGCGTTCCCAATTTTTTAAAAAAACAGTGAACAAAGAATACAAAACGTATTCCAAATACTAATGTAAAATTTAATACTAGAAAATATTCAAATCATACCAGCTTCCTTATACTCGATTCGCGCTGATATAGGAGATGGGGGAACGTTTTGGGTCATATCCATTTGGTGAAATAGGGAAGAAGCATTTTAATCTATCCAAGAAGTCGCTTCGCTACCCAACAATAGAAAGTGACTTGAAAGGTAAACGGCCAATTTTGTTTACTGTACTTTTCTGAACTGAACTTTGTAGTTTTAATACAATCGATTTATAAATGATTTACATCATCACTTCACTGTAATACGGTGTTTAGGAATTAAACGCCCTCAGGTTTATTAAGATATTCTTCACAACTTCACTGTATCCTCGTGGAGCCATATTGAAAGAATTTGTAGGTATACTGAGCACTATACACGGTATGTTTATAATGTAGGACATATAGTCCTTAATATATAGTCCTTAAACACTTCCTAAATGTATATTGACAAATTCCCGGATTATTTAGACTAAAGAAGTTAAATTTTGGCAACGTTAATTACAATGTTGTGTTTGCCTTTTTATGTGTTTAGGCCAAATGTTCATTTCCAAATACTTTTTTCCAATGTGCTTCAAATATTAAGAACAAAGTTGGACCATCATGGAGCGAATCAGACTTCAAGATAAAAAGAGAAATTGCTGGATCCGATCACAGACAGGAGTTACTGATATTATCGACTGCATTAGGAGTGTCAAACATAGATGGGCAGGCCACGTTGCTAGAATGCAGGATAACAGGTGGACCATCAGAGTGACAGAGTGGACCCCCAGAGAATGGACCAGAAAGCCAGGACGTCCAAAAACCAGATGGAGAGACGAAATGACTTGGTCCAACTTGAACAAGAGAGGCTAAAGATAGAGATTTGTGGAAACATTCTAGGGAGGGGTTCTTGCTACGTGAGTGATCTAAGCCCTGGATATGGATATGGATGGATGGAACATCTAAGAGTGGGTATTGACTAAATTGTATTAGTCGTATTAGTTTAGGTAACGTTTTAAAGTAATGATGAGGCCCCATATCACCTGTGTGGACAGCGCAAAAACCACTGTTACCATATACAGGATTCAATAGCGCACCTGCCTTATACAGGAAGTATTTCACATTTTAATGTACGTTACTTATACCAGTGACCTTCTATGTTTTGAGCACTGCACATTGGTATAAACCGTAGAGCACGCAGTATTAAGAACGCACGGACAAGGAGTGCTGCAAATTTGAATTGCTGTGCGCCCCTCACAAACAGCTCTCTCACCTGTAAAATAGTGCAGGTTGTCCCTATATCAGCGCGAATTGAGTATAATTGATGTGGATAGCATTACTCATGCCATGTTTTCATTAAATATCCACACACTGCAATATAAAAAAATACATAAGCTTCATTAATGAATGATTCCTACTTTTTCAATTCATCATTCAGGAACAATTCTCTTACATGCAAGGGTATTTTGAGGGTTTAGTGCAAGAAGGCCCTATCTGCAATAGCTGCCATTTGTCAGTTCTATTCTTATTAAGTGTCATGTCTGCCAACTCTAACACCTGGCAGCTGTTTCAGATGGGGCCTTTTTGCCCTGAACCCTTAATTTGGGCTATTCCACAAAATGGTGTTTGCTCCCGCCCCTTTATTCAAGTTCTTATTCTAGTAAGATTGCTTGTGAGGTTCCTGTTCTGAAAAGGGAATGCTAGTCCAAAATGCCATACAAATAGTAATGAAAATGCCATGCAAATTTTTGTATCTTAGTCAGGGAATTGGTGGCACAGGATGGAAAGGAGTACACAGACTTTTTCTATTGATCGATATTTGTCAATTATTGACCTAATCATTTCGGGAGGGTGTGCAAAATTTCGTGCAGTCCATTTTCTAGAAATCCTATATGGCCGCTATCATCCAAATTCATTCCAAGGTCATAATAGTTTAATGCACTAGATCCAGGTTTAAAAGCAAGAGATCTTTTGGACCGGTTATTGGCCTGAACGATCACAACATTACCATCAAGCCCAATATGGCCACCCTATACCCAATAGGTCCTGAAATCATTCAAGGACCATAATTCCATACAAGTATGTGTGATATAAGGCATAAGTCTAACTCTCTATCCCGTAGGAACTCATAGCTTTGACATTGAAGTGGGAGCAAGCCTTTACCAATCAAGATGGAAGGCAAATGCTGCCTTTTGAAGATCCTTTAAAACCTAACGAATTGTCATATATGCATAATATACTGGCCGCATTTTGGAATTTTAAAGTAGTGTCAAAACAAATGTACCAGTAAGAGTTAAGTAATGCTCAAAAGCATACATCTCATACTTTAAACTTTAATAGATTTTGGGTGTTTTAACTATCAATACAGTTGTATTGTAATTTATAGGTTTTAAAGAAGGTAAAAAGACAACCCATTGGGGCCCCCATCTTAACATTTTTTTGCATGTTTAAAGCAAACAAATTCCAATAAGAATGTCAAATGGTCAAATACTTATCCCATACTTAATTTTACCCCTTTATAATAATGATTAGTTGATGTAAAACTACATATATACAATATAATTAGGTTTATACATTTTTTAAAGGTAGGCTGTTATTGGCTGCCATCTTGACTTTTGAAAATGCATTACGAGACATGCCACATAAGGTGTTTCAGTGATCAAATACATAGATTTTATAACGTAAGAATAAAGCTGACCTATAGACACTGGAATCAAGGCTCTAAACTGCAAAATGTTCAAACACTTGACTGTCCGGATGCGTTGGAAATGCATTCCTAGAGGTGTTAAAGTAACACTTGCAGAGTGTGATCAATTGAAACGGAAAACAGAGTTGAACCCCTGCAGAACATATTTTAGGTGTTCAGCATTATTCAAGTAGCGTAAATAGGTATAAAGGAGTGTTAAGATCATTTTAATGATTCCGAGAGCACATTTGACTTTTGGGCAGCCATATTAGATTTTTGTGGCAATGTAATTATAAATTACATCCAACACTTCTCATACTTAATACCCGGAGTACCCTAAAATATTTGTCTCTATCGGAAATCCTAGGGATTTTTAGTGATTTTGGACATGGTAGCTGCCATATTGGATTTAAATAAAATGGCAAGCTTTAACAAATTTTGCAGCACCTCCACAAGTTTATTATCGGCTTAGGTCCTAATGAACTAAAATCTATCAATCAAATCTAAAAAGTCTACTCCATTTCCATCCCCTTCAGGCTGTGTGCCTAAAATTCCACCTGACTATATGCAGATCAGTTTTTAGCTCAAATCTTTGGATGTGGAGCTTATTTTTGCTTTCTGGAATGAGGGAACTAGTAACTGAACATTCACACAAAAGCAAATTTTCACAAAAGCAAACCTTACAAAACAATCTTGTGAATGAAATGTAGTTCTTTTATCCTCTGAGTTCTTAAACAATGTAATACACCTTGTTTACATGACTAAACATCCATTTACTTTCCGCCAAATTTATAAAACCCCAATACACTGTTTTACTCCCCCAAATTTGAATAACCAATACTTTTCTCCAAATTGACTAACCACTACACTTACTTTCCATCCAAATTTGAATAATCAATACTTACTTTCCTCCAAAATTACCAAGAGGCCTTACACTTACTTTCCCCCACGTTGAATACCGATACTTTTCCTCTCCAAAATTGAATAATCAATACCTCACTTTTCCTCCAAATTTGAATAATCAATACTTTCCCTCCAAAACTGAACAAGCCTACAACTTATCAAGCAGTTGTAAAACTTTTTACAGTTAGCCATTTACTCACCCATAACAATCCTAATTTCTGTTCAAATCATTTTCAAATAAAGGGGGCACAAGGTCGCCTTCGTTCGTTCGTGCAAGTCCAATCACAGTGGAAGATCCGTCCCCAACCAGCCGACAGCTTCACCATCCAGGCCGACCGCCCGGAACCCCCCCCCCCCCCCCCCGGGGACCCGCCGACCCCACAAGCCCATCCACGATGTGGCCAATGGCCCGTGGCCCTCCACAATCGCAGGCCGGGTGAGGCTCCACTACTCGATC
>JAMKCH010024268.1:0-38796 GCA_023653785.1 Ophioderma brevispina | reverse complement strand
TATATTTTTTTCATATGTTTCAAGTATTAATTGAATTATACTAGACACGCTATTTTTAGGACTTAGGTACATTGAACATCTTCAATAGGCTTGACTACTTTACTGTTTATTATTCACACGAATGTTCTTCATTGATAAATCAGTAAATTTTGTGGATATTGATTATGGTGGAATTATATCTGTAAGGTAAAGCTTGATGGCACAGGCTCTGTGTTGACACTTGTATTTTTTATTCCTTGTGTATAATGACGTGTATAGTCTGTCTCAAAAATGGGTTTCTGACTGCAGCCATGAAAGTACTCATGCATTAAGTAAATGTAGTTGCTCAGTTGCAATTAACAAGCAGACAAGGTGTGAAACCATTCGCACGCATCCTATGTTTTATCATAATTTGAGAGAAGGCTTATAATTATTTAATAAGAAGAGAGTTGGGACATTGTACGTACATATAATTTCATTTGCTTCAAGAAATAAAACCAATAAATATATTATTCCAGACAGTTCAAGTTTTTGTTATCCACACAATGGCTGTTCGAAGGGTACATTAAAGATCTTGATTAGCTTTGACCGCTATCCTATTTATTATTCACACAGCCAAAATATGACTTCAAGAATTTCTTTGAAGTTAATTACCACACGTCAGCTTTCTTTGAGGTTATTGTTTTCAATCAAAAGTTATTTGCTTTGGTCCTGAGGAACTTCTTTTACAGGCGGCGATCGGTGATAAAACCTGTTTACGATAAAAGGAAAGAGATCATTTTTGAAAACTCCCCTCCCTTATGAATAATTTGGAAAGCCTGAAAGCAAACAAACCAGACTGCGTCACAACAGGAGGATATGCATAAAACAATTGTATTTGATTGGTTAGTCACTTTGCTGGGACGTTAGTGGTCATTGATGCGAGTATTAGACAACAATAATTATCTGCGTTGTACCAGCTTGCTTTTATGTGACATATAATCTGTTTTGGACGCACATAACGTGTACATTCAAGGGTGATAAATAACAATAATACTTTTTATATGGTAGTTCTTTTGTCATTACATTTGAAGATGCTGCCAAATATGCGTTTTTCACATTATTGGGCATTTGAACCACTCCAATAAAATTGAAAGAAAGTCTCGAACCCCTGGCAACCTGCTACGACTATGGTATATTCGGGTGAGTCAAAAAAAGTACAACCAAATTGAGCGATTTTTCATCGAAAACCCTCTATGCTATTCATATATTTTCTTTTTGTACTACATTCCCTGTTTTGTTAGCTCTTATATAAAATTACGACATTAAAATCGGTTAACACGTTCAAAGTTACAGTTGCAGAAGTGAAAGTACCCAATGTGAAAGACCGAACAAGTTTCACGCTAGTAGTGTGGGTTGGTATGTCAATGAAACAGTTCCCGTAGGATTTTGGTGCTAAAGTTGATTTTCTTGCTGTTTTTCATTCAATAGGGACCAGACAGTCAGAAAATGATGGGGTGCAAATTTTCGGACTGCTGCCCCCTTCCTCAAGGGCGGAAATGTTACTACAGGGAAAAATTTAAAATCGAGTACCCAAAGAGTACTCTTGGTTTTAGTTCAGCTTTGGAATTTGCAGCATATCCTCCATTAATTACACATTTGGAATAAATGTCAGGGAACACCAGTGACGTAACCAGTCTGTAGGTGAGGGTGTGGGAGAGGGATGGGTAAGGGCGGGATCCGCACTCAAATCTTTGCCCCCTCCTGGCCCCAATAGGATCAGGAAAAGCAATAAATTGATAGTATTGACAGCTTACTGTGTTCACCTTGGCAAAATGTGTTTTAGTGATGCCCAAAAGTTAAATGGTTCCCACAGCCTGGTTCCCCCCTCCCCAAATTAAAATATCTGGTTACATCGTTGGGTAAGATTGTATAATGAAACCAGATATCAAAATAATATTTAATGAAATCAATTTATGGACTTGAAGCAACAATTTGCAGCATTCTTTTCAATCAACTTGCTTGATTTCCACGTAGTAAAACTTCCAAAATAGATGTATAAGGCTGGATAACAGATAAAACATTAAAATGTTCCATTTTAAATATATCCTGTTAAATTCATTGAATCTTAAGTATTCTACATTATCATTCAACACATGTCCTGCGTAGCATTTGAATACGGCGCCAAAGAAATCAACTTATTAATTTATTTTGAAGCCATCACGCTGCGTAGTATTGAGTCTCATAGGTACTGTCAGTGTGGACTGTTGTTCGGGGCAGAAAATGGATACCTTTACAAAAATAACGTAGTGTTTGAATGGCTTGATCGATTTTAACAAATTAAAATTCTTGTGAATCTAACACAGGAATTCATTTGGTAAATTCCGTTAAGGTTTCTTCATAAAAATCCCTCATTTGGTTGTACTTTTTTCTGACTCACCCTGTAGGTCTTTTCAGATAACTTTTTTTCATCAAAAGGTAAACAGAGTAAAATTTCATCTTTAGAGGAGTAGAGTGGTGCCCCTCCTTTATCGCCCACAACAAGGTTTCGCGGTGAAGATTTGGAAGCTATTGTATGTGTTCATTTCGGAAACAGACCCGACAATACCGGGTCATAATTTTAGCGAAAAACAGCCTGGACCAGGGCACCAATCCCGGCATAGAGCACCCATTTTCAGCGCTACAACAATGGGAGATCTAGGTCAGAAGTGACCCAGTTGGCGATTCAAGGGTTAATTGGAGCAATATTATAACACCTGTTTCACAAAGACATTTGGCTAAAATTGGTCACTACGAAGGGCCGTACACAGATGTTATAAGGATGAGGTTTCTTGTCTAAGTTTCTTTAATATTTTGACTCAAGCTTTGATGTACCAATCAGCCCAAAAGCCAATTATTTGCTGATGGGGGCACCACACTTTTACCTGTTATAATATTGCTTTAAGTAGGTCTAAGAGGTACGACAAAGAAGCGAGCAAACCTCCTATTTAATGTGACAATTAAATCGTCAAAAATGACAAATTGCAACTGATAGAGCATTACAGCTCACAGAGCATCTTTAATTACTGAGCCGAAAATTAAGGCAGTTACCAAATCACTGCAAAGTAATCCTTTAATTTAAAATTCATCCTTTGCATGTTAACTGGGTTAAGCTCTAGAATCTTTATTCAGATAATTCTTTGGGCGGTTGCGCGGAATATCCCATGAGTCTTGGCACCAAAAAAGTAGATCAAAATGGACAAATATTCTGTGCCGTAACTCGGTCCTATACCAATAGCGATACGAGAACTACTGTCTGTATGTGGAACGTCAGCATAATGGACGTACTACCATAGCCAGATTGTGCTAATGGAACCAGAGACCCTAATGGACTCATACACGAGGGGGATTGTATGAAACAGATAACGCAACAACCACCTGGTGGTGTAACATATGATCAATAAACAACAGCCATTGCGCAGGACACACATAGTCAAAAACAGAACCAAACAAATGTTTCCTCCGCCCTTGCTCCTTGTCTAATAGATGAGTAGATGTCCGTTATTTTGAAATCTGATTGGTGTAATGGTATTTGAACGCCTTTAGAAGGCGGAACTTTTCTGTCAAAATTTAACTCAAACAAATGACTATCATTTTTGAATGACGGGTGACGTAAGGCGCAACGTTGTTCGCTTTATTCTTCCTCCAACGATGCACTGACTCAATACACTTTGATATTAAACATAAAATGTGCATGGCATGTTTTATAACGTTGAAGTTCCATTTTCTCCTTTAATGTGTTATGAATTTCATTTCAGAAGAAAGATTGTCCATAATTGTCTTGATTTAATTCATAAATATGAGTTGGTGTTATAGTAAGATATATTACAGGGAACATTTTGCTACAGTAATGATATTAGCAGGCCTTTGTAACAGTCTTGTCTTGATTACATCTACGGTTCTATATGCATCAGCATACACTTAATGAATTGATGAAACACTTGTCGTCAAATTAGCTTCTACGAACGTACCCTCAGTAAGGGTTGAATTATCTGTTTGCTTATAGCAATGCACGGGAATAAGGGAAAGGTCATATTTTTTTTTACAGAAATCCAACAGTATAAATTCACTTTTAAATATTACGTTAGGTTGGGAGAGGGTAAGACTATTATAATTAAAATTATTGTACCTGATGTAATGCGTAACACAGCACCTTCATGATTTAATTTGTGTAAATGGTTATGATTATGATTTGATAAAGAGTAAAAATATTGCAAGGGGTTTTGGTTGGTTTTATATCAGTTTAACCTCCTGAAGTCTACCAACTTTCTTACAGCACATCTGATTAGCTCATTACATGATATAACCTAAAATAATCTCTGAGTAACCAATCAAAATAGACCTTCTATATATCTATACAAATCTTAAAGGTTTTCTTATCATGTCTCTAATTGGCTAAATATATCATATAACCCAGTGTACAACCAATTAAAATCGACCGGTTGACCTCAGGGGTTGCATCTTTGATTACCTATTTTAAGACAACTGATAGTGGCACCGATATAAAAAAATACATCTCGGTCCCCGGACCGCGAGTGTCGTCTGCCGTCGCGGCTTGTGAATGGGGCCACATGTTACATGAATTCACCAAGGTCACATGAGGTCACCAACATGTCACCCCACCCTGCCCCCTCCTTACCACCAAGTGACATCATCGTAGCCCTTACGAAACTAATACGGCATGCAATATATTAAGGGTTAACATTTTGACCGGCCAAAGGTCACATGAGGTCACCAAGGTCACATGAGGTCACCAACATGTCTCCCCACCCCGCCCCCACCTTTTCACCAAGTTACATCATCGCAGCCCTTAGAATTCAGTGCTCCTAATGACATGTTCATAGACTTCCAAATGAAAACATTAATCTTGAAAGCTCCTCAAAAAGTTAGGTATTTATGAAAATTAATCTATATTGAGAATGAACTTGATAAATCGTGAGATGAGAATTATAAGCTTCTAATTAACATTTGGAGTTTTGTAATATTTTTGAAATTTACATTTGCTAAGCTTTAAAATCATATATAAATTGTTAAGGTTTGATAAAATGTAAACGTCACACTTCCGATAGAATTTCGAATTTCTTTTTGTTTTATTTTTTTTGGGGGGGAGGGGGATCTTAAATGGCCACATCTCAAAATGACCTCAATGTCAGTTACAAGGTTCTAACTGACATTGGGGTCAGTTAGAATTACAAGGTTCTAACTGACCCCAATGTCAGTTAGAACCTTGTAATTCTAAGCTCACGAAATCTAATTCGTTTAGACAAAAAGCACTTAAAATTGAAAATTGAAATTAGATGAAATGCCCATTCAGCATTTGAAAATGAGGTTTACGCGAGGAGTTTAAACTATGATAGTTCTTTGAACAAACTATTCTCTCTAAATCTTATTTGAGTCCTTATCAAATTGGAAATGATACCTTTAAAATATTTATTGAAAGAAAACCTACTTCTCTACGCTAGTATGTTCTTCTTTAAAGGCATGTCGTAACCTTTTGTAGACGACTGGGTTCCCCTCAAGCCTGTTCGCTAAATTGGAAACCATGCCTTAAAATAATATTTAAAGAAAGCCTACTTAATTACGCTGGTTTGATCTTCTTTAACGGTATGTCATAACCTTTTATAGCTGGTTGGGTGCCCTTGAAGTGTACTCAACGTCATTAAAATCGGAACGCTGATAATGCTCGTTTAGCGTATTCTGTATGGATCAGAAATCTTTGTACACAACCAATTTCTTCATGGGAGTACCTTTGAAGTAGCTGTTAAGTAGCCACAGAGTACCCACCCGCATGGGTACCACATCGCCGGCCGCAAAAGGGGGGGTAATCATCCACCTAGGTACACACGCAGTAGCTTAACCACTAGTCACCCCATGCGGGAGTACCTGCGTGGGTACTCCCATGCAAATGAGCTTTGGGCTCTGTGTGATTATTTTAGTAATTTTATCAATTATTTAACATTTTGGTCACATATGTATATGTTTTTACACAAAATGTCATATATAGGGGTTTTTGGTGATGCTCAACTCAAATATGGACGTTACTCAGCTTGAAAATGATCAGAAAGTTGTAAACAACAATGGAATGTTTGGCGCCCTCTATGGTCCAAAGTGCTGCCTACTAGGCAGCCGGTAGGGGAGTACCTGTGAAGGTACTCCCGAGGAGTAGCTGCAGAGGTACTCCACTATTGGTGGCTTACATGGGTACCGGTCAGCCACCTAGCAGGCAACTGCAGAGTACACTATAAGATGGGTACTTCAAAGTAAACATAGCTGCTATCCACCCAGTGGCTTGTGTACTTCGCAAGTACTTAGTTGTAGGTACTGCATCAATAATGCATCAAGGGGGTACCCTTAGAGTAGAGCTTAGAGTTGACATGGAGTAGTCTAAGCTCTGGGTTACACCGTGAGTAGGAATCTTGCTGTGTAGTTTGAATTAAATTGTGAACAAATTTGCCAGCATTGTCTGAAATTCATGAATTTGGAAAAAAGGTATCTTTGATTCCGATGTGTTAAAGAATTTCAATCGATGATATGCACACTGCCGGCTAATTCCCCTTTTTTAAGAACATAGTCGGAAAGCTCAATTGTAAGTACGTGAACGCAGTTAATTGTAGTCTGGTGCTCGGCCCAAAGAACCTTGCATGTGACCTTGCGCAAGAGTCCACACAAAATATTTTGATGGTTTCTAGGCAAGATTGACCTACTGAATCTAAATCTGGATGATGCCACTTTTTTTTTTTTTTTTTTTTTTGTACTTCGCAAGTACTTAGTTGTAGGTACTGGATCAATAATGCATCAAGGGGGTACCCTTAGAGTAGAGCTTAGAGTAGACATGGAGTAGTCTAAGCTCTGGGTTACACCGTGAGTAGGAATCTTGCTGTGTAGTTTGAATTAAATTGTGAACAAATTTGCCAGCAGGCATTGTCTGAAATTCATGAATTTGGAAAAAAAAGGTATCTTTGATTCCGATGTGTTAAAGAATTTCAATCGATGATATGCACACTGCCGGCTAATTCCCCTTTTTTAAGAACATAGTCGGAAAGCTCATTTGTAAGTACGTGAACGCAGTTAATTGCATCATTCCAGATTTTGACCGGGAGTACACATTTAGATGAGGTTGAAAGATTTAAAATTCATTTATACAGAAAGCCCTTCAAATTGTGTTTTGAAATTAGATGAAATTCCCATCCATCATTTAAAACATTTATATGAGGAGTTTAAAATATACTAGTGCTTTGAACAAACTCCCCTCTCTAATTCTTATTTGAGTCCTCACCAAATTGGAAATGATGCCTTTAAAATAATTATTAAAAGAAACATATTTCTTTACGCTAGTATGATCTCCTTTAAAGGCATGTCGTAACCTTTTGTAGGCGACTGGGTTCCCCTCAAGTATTTCTAGAATATGATTGCATTATTAACGCACTTTTAACGATTTTTCTATCCTACTGGCATACCTTATCGGGAGTGCTGCTCTTCTTCATTGATAAATCATGACATTTTGTGGATATCGATTATGGATGGAATTACATCTGTAATGTAAAGCTAGATGACACAGGCTCTGTGCCGATTCTTTTATTGAAAATGTACGTGTTAAGGGTTTACCGGATGCACGAGCCTTCTTATCGTAGATTTGCTTACAAATTCCTCCAGAGAACGTCTGTTACTGAGAAGTGCGACGCGGAGTGACGGGCATTTTCCAGGAAGTTGAGAATCAATTTTGGGGTCATTCTTGTTAGTATTGAGTTATGCTTCAAAACATGTTTTATCATTTCTTTGTATAATTTGGACTAAGGTTACGCTACTGATTTTCTATATAATCCACATTGACATTAAGAAAGTTACCGTATATATCTTAAAATAATTGTAACACCATGTAATATAACGAAAAAAGGAATGGTACCTTTGGATCAGAAGTCACAGTCGAAAGTTGATCTGGCAAATGTCTTGTTTGAGATAAGTTAACGAGCAGTTCTTGTGTTTTTAAAGGACAAAGCCACTCAGTGGCGCCGCCAGAGATTTTTTTTCTGGCAGTAAAATGGTCAGGTGGAAGTTAATTTCCTAGGGGAGAAATCAGCGCATATTAGCGCAAAATATGTCTATTTACGTAATTTTAGTTTTCCACAGTGGCAATACTCAACTCTGGAGGCAACCTTGTGCCTTATATTCTTAATACGGGAAAGTAATTTCATTTATGGTCGATAGGTTGCGTGATTTTTTTTGGTTGTTGGTGTCTTTCGGTGGACTAACCTCGTCTATTTGCATTAGTATAAAGACTAGTTGAGTTCTAAACTGCACCATTACCCATAAAATCTTAGTTTTCAATTATTTCTACGAATTAGTTGATTTAATTTAGGCCTTGCTTTAAAGGGTCCGTGATTTCTGAAAATAAATTGCATTGATTTTGCTCTAAAAAGGACATTTAGCGAAGATTCCCTCAATTAAAAAAAACACCAGATTTTTGCATGTATACATAGCCTACCTTCAATTTAACAAATATCCCAAATGGAGGAGGCAACGATCATTTAGTTACGACACTAGCGAGATTTTTTACACTAAATGTGGATCTGAAATATACAAAAGGCACTCATACAAAAGGCACTCATAAAATTAAAACATTAAAACTTTATTTTTCTTGTTAGATCTAGGACAATTTCCCCCCTAAAACAAGGCAGGGGTCCGCTCCGTGATTTTGTAAAAAGTGCATTTAAATACAGTTCAGGGACGAAATTAGTTTTAGAAAACTTGTGTAATTAAATGATTTGGCACAACAATTATAAATAAACAACAAATAAATTACACAAGATCAAAATTTTTTTTTTTTTTTTTTTTGAAGATTCCCTCAATTAAAAAAAAACAGATTTTTGCATGCATACATAGCCTACCTTCAATTTAACAAATATCCCAAATGGAGGAGGCAACGATCATTTAGTTACGACACTAGCGAGATTTTTTACACTAAATGTCCGGATCCGGACAATTAAATTAACACAGTGTCCTATGTGGATCTGAAATATACAAAAGGCACTCATACAAAAGGTACTCATAAGATTAAAACATTAAAACGTTATTTTTCTTGTTAGATCTAGGGCAATTTCCCCCCTAAAACAAGGCAGGGGTCCGCTCCGTGATTTTGTCAAAAGTGCATTTAAATACAGTTCAGGGACGAAATTAGTTTTAGAAAACTTGTGTAATTAAATGATTTGGCACAACAATTATAAATAAACAACAAATAAATTACACAAGATCAAAAAAGAAAACGAAAACACAAACACAATGGCCACCTTTGCGATAACGCCAATCGAACACCCGTCGACAATGTCAATTAATAGGAAATTGACACATAACTCTAACTATAAGAGAGGAAGTCGCGCGGGATGTATGGTCCAATTGGAATCAATACTTCATCACTGCCTGACACTGAATGTTTAACAATAAATAAATAAATACATAAATAAATAAATAACAACAATAAGTAACAAATACATTAAACCAAATTAAAAAAGAGAAAAAAACACAAATACACTGGACACTTTGGCGATAACGCCAATCGAACACCCGTCGACGATGTTAATTAATAGGATATTGGCACAGTTCTATCATCAATTACACATAAATGGCGTTTTCTGTGATGGACAGTACATCAACGAGCCAGCAGGTGGTTAGACAATTAATGTAGCTTTGCTGTTATTAGCATCGCTTACGTCAAGCATTTCCATTTACAACACGTATGTTCGCACATCAAAATAAACAGTGCGAAATGATCCCAATTCTCAACTGTGCAATAACCTTCTTCACTTGTTCTTCTTGGTAAGAAATATAAACAAGTGTTAATTTTTTATGAAAAAAAAAATCGAACAGTTCCGTAATCGGATATCATCTGTTATATCTTTATCACGCAAAATTATAGGAAGTAGTGAGGTTTATCCACGTTTAATCGGCATTAACTGTATGTCACATGACACGCACTGTTGCACATCAGTTTTGCAATGATACCCAAAGGCACGTGATATCACCGTTGGGGTAAGTAAATATCTTCATGGCGTAACATGGTACGCCGGCTGTTTATTTCACGCTCAAATGTTATTTTGGGGTGTATTTTTGCTGATTTGGAAACCATGCTCTGTGCACGAAATTTCCCAACACAAGTGAACCTTTATGTTTGCTAAAATATCATGTGGGTTTACACCAATCCAGCACAGTGTTTTCCTTATGTGTTTTGATTGCAATGTCAGTTAACAACAAAAAACAACACCACAATTTAAGCAAACAAATAATTACAACACGAAGATAATTATAAACAACTATGTCAATTGCAACTGGAGTAAAATCTTCTAGTGATGGATTGATACACAATACACAATTAAATATGAGCAATGAAATGTTTCCCCAATATTTGCTTGTACAGTCTATAGTTATTCTAGGTTCAAGAGCAAATACATCAAGGCAGTAATGTTAAGGGTAACAGTGATCCAGATAAAACGTTTAAATAATAAAAAGAGAAGCAAACCACGAAAGACCTCATACAGTTATTTCCTATCATGATGTTTACACTATCAAGACAAGATACAAGACTAAAGCAATTACATTACACGTAATAATCAAACTTTTCAAAGAATTTTCTTAACGAAATTTACTCATGTTCGGACACTTTTTTTTTTTTTTTTTTTTTTGCACAGGTCTACTATATTTGGTTTTGTTTATTGGGATTGATTTACTGTAGTTGAAAGTGGTATCCACAAATGATGGCGACTGTATCACAGTGTTTTCAGTTGAATGGTTATAGTAAGTAGCACAACACAGTAAGATTATCCAAACTTCCAATGCCATATTGATATAAAATATCATGTGGGTTTACACCAATCCAGCACAGTGTTTTACTTATGTGATTTGATTGCAATGTCAGTTAACAACAAAAAACAACACCACAATGTAAGCAAACAAATAATTACAACACGAAGATAATTATAAACAACTATGTCAATTGCAACTGGAGTAAAATCTTCTAGTGATGGATTGATACACAATACACAATTAAATATGAGCAATGAAATGTTTCCCCAATATTTGCTTGTACAGTCTATAGTTATTCTAGGTTCAAGAGCAAATACATCAAGGCAGTAATGTTAAGGGTAACAGTGATCCAGATAAAACGTTTAAATAATAAAAAGAGAAGCAAACCACGAAAGACCTCATACAGTTATTTCCTATCATGATGTTTACACTATCAAGACAAGATACAAGACTAAAGCAATTACATTACACGTAATAATCAAACTTTTCAAAGAATTTTCTTAACGAAATTTACTCATGTTCGGACACTTTTTAATTAACAAAAAGGAGTCATCCTAATATAATAAATACCTAGGGAACGTGTAAGAAACAAACGTCACTGTTTTAAATACCAAACCAGGCAGGTTTGGTATGTATTTTAACTCCTTTTTCTTCGTGAACCGTGAATTGTATTATGTTCTAACAATGGCTAAGAAAGTATGTTTGTGCTTGGTCTCAACTTCCATGTCACTCCTTCTGTGTACCTCACACCCTTGAACGGCTTATTGTATTTTGCGAAACGAAACGAAACGAAAACAGAACTCCCATTGGATTACACACTTTATTCCGTTATGCACGTTATGCATGCAATTTCCCGGCTATTTCACATTGGAAGGCCGTTTCCAGCAGCCGTTGAATTATTATCGGGGATCTCCGATAATAATTATTCTAGTACAAAATTCCTTCGTTTGTGACACATAGACATTTTCGAGCTTAACCATTCACAGGTATAGTTTACTAGCCAGTTATCAATGCAACCGTGTAAAAATCTCCAAATTTGTGAAAAATTGGGGGCGCCCTTCAAAAAAATGTGCTAATATTGCTTTAAGCCTTTCCCATCTCAGATGCCTCAAGGAACCAAAACAAACGAAAGAGGCTATTGGGTACATGAGTTAGTTATTATAAGACTGGAATTGATTTGTCGAAAGACAAGAGACTACGTGGATACAACTTTCCTACATCAGATTTTAGCATTTAACTGCTACTGTTTAGGTGAATTATGTACAAGTATGTCGAAAATTAGAAAGAAAATGCCAATTCATTATGAGAAATCACTGTAAACTAACATGACTTAGTAATATTTATTAACAACATTAATTTTTGAGATAAAATTTCAAGTTGTATTGATGTAAAATGAGCGACTAAATCCCTATTGTTATATTAATGCTTTAACAGGTTTATTTGATGTAAACTCGAACCTCAGCGAGCGAAGGCAAACAACACAACAATGAAGAATGCGTTATACAACGTAATAATATCAGAAACATTTATATTCAATCTTACACAATTAGCTCATTAACCTAAACACCGCGACAATGTTTAAAATAACCGCTGAAAAGTCTTTAAAGAAATAAAAGAAAGTATATGTAGCCTGCTTCCCACGAAACCCGGATAAAGTCGGAAAATTTTCATTTTGAGATATGTGCAGATTTGAAATGCTGAGAAAACAAGCTTTCAAATTATGTATAACATGTAAACATTGCATTTCCTTTTGTCCATCAAAAATCAATTTATGGCTTGAAATTCTTTTGTTTTCTATTGATTTTACACAAGTTTATTGATCTCTTTCTCCTAAAGTACTCTGGGGACTTTGTCCTGGTCTTGTGGGAGCAGGTCATATATTTCCATTTTAAAGTTTGATTTAGTGCTTAAAAAGATCAGTCTTCAAGGAAATCAGACAAATCACATTAATTTGTTTTAGCTTTGCATTAGTGTCTAAAACAGTGAAAGTACTGGGGGAAATTAGACAAATCACATTGATTTCTTTAGCTTGTTTTTACTCGTAGTCTTCTGTAGTTTGTTAGTAAAATTCGTTTGATAGCTTGTTACATGTTACCATGACTTGCTCAATTTGCTCAATTTGATACATATTTGATACAGCGAAAGAAAGTATTTATAACGAAATATCTTCCATATTTAACAATATCTCTATATCTATCGTATTGAAATGCATTAACTACAAAATCGACAATCAAGGTATTTGCCGCCTTTAATTAAATTCAATGAATACCAGCTGAAGGTATCTATTAATTAACGTTATTGCTAAACACGTATTGCTTTATTATAGTTTTTAAACCATGAAATGTTAATAACCTTTTGTTTGAAATGGTTAGAGTGAAAAGTACATGATTACTTAAGAATTAAAATGCCATTTGGGACACTCGTGGATATTTTCCTTTTATTTTCATTTATGATTCAGGTTTCCTTGTATTTGATCTAATCTTATGATCTTTACTTCCAATGCCGTATGTTTCGAGGTTAACCCAAACATACCAAAAATGAATAAATACTCAATTCATATATTATATCACATTTGAAGAGTTTGGTAGAAGTGCGCAAACACAGTCATATTCAATGCTCTCATAGTATACCATTAATCCTGAAGGTACAATGACATTGAATAAGCCTGCCAAAAATATAAAACCTTTGTCCAAAAAAAATCAAAATATTCACTTTCAATACCAATAAGAATCAGAATGCAATATGGATTCAAAATACGTTCAAACGTGCCTGGTTTTCGGTGAAAAGTTTTTGATATGCCATTGGTTTTTAAAATTTATTTTTAGGGACCATTTTGGAAACGGCTGTATTCTGTGTTCAATTCAGTGAGAAATAACCGCAAAAGAGAGTGCCATGCGAAACAGCCGCCCACTTTCTGAATGTCATAGTTATGTAGCGACACAGAAGGTGAACAGTGAACACTAAATTGCACACAGCTATCCCATTTAATTGAGATCACAATCGGGTACAACCGATATAGGGTGTATCAAAATATGGTATCAATATATTGATACGACATTGTTAGAAATGGTTTACTTTTACAGCCTCGGCTTTTAAAAGGAGATAACAATTTTACGTATATACATGTGTTTACAAAACAATCTGTAAAATCTACATTTTAATATTAATATTGCTGTTAAATTACATTAATATTACAGCGTATGAATGGCAACTGGGCTACCAGCAATATGCCGATCAGCGCAGGCAATATCATGGATATAACGCTATATTCAGTTTAGTAATGAGCCTTTTAAATTGACAAAATGAGGAATTTGAGTTTTTACCTTTTTTTTAGACATATTATGACATTATGACCTTTGAGTTACAAAACGTTAACGTGATTATTTAATCGATATCTTGCAATTTTAATAACCCCATTACTTCTGTATATCTTAATTATCTATTTTCTTCAAATGCTAAGTTGAAAAACGTACTGCCCATCAGGAATATACAGGAATAAGGTTGATGTCATTTTAAATTCCAAATATTGCAGATTATAAAAGTAATGTCAAAGTCGGCATTTTGAAAATATGCGAGCAGTTCCTGGTTATGTCAAATGAAATATCACAGATTTGTCTGTAAATTATACATTCAAATTAAAGCATTTATTGTTCTAACAGTTTCTGCAAAACTACATTCATTTTAAACAGTGTAGGAAGTGTTTAATTTGAAATTCAATACAAACTGCAATGTAGTCGTAAAGCAACGCGGGATTGTATATAATCGTTATTTCTTTACACATTTAATGTCAAACAATAAAAATAGTTTGTGGGTCTACATACATCAAAGACAAAAGCACAAAGAATAGATTTGAATCTCTGATTTGTCAGGAAATTTGCTCATGAAATATCTTCCAACATTACACTTTTTCAATAAATAAGGTTGTTTTTGCTTTCCTTTGAACAATAAAGTATTTTGCATTGTTATCACTTGAAATGATTGTGTTTTTTGCATTAACAAAACTGAATGGCTTCTAACTTCACATTTAATCTCATAAATTATTTTTCCATGCTATGTTTTCATATTTAACAATGTAGATTTTATTATAGAATGTAGCAATCTAATACGTTAACTAACCTCATAAGGAATGTCGTTTCAGATTTCAAATATGCGATGTTTAAACCATTAAAATAAATATAAACAAATCGAATATTAATGTATCTTACATCTGCTATGATGCAAAAACAAATCAATTATTTGTCAAGGCCAGTATTGGTTTACAATGTATAGTCCTTCAGAGAATTCTTCTGTAAGACTTTCAGTTTTCCAATGACAGTTGATATTTAAGAAAATCAAAGTGTCCATAGGTACTTCACCTGGCCTATTAAGAGATGATATAATCGATGTAGCAAATTCACTATTTCTCCGTGTATTGCATAAGAACTTAACGTTACTGCCACTTAAACGATCGACTTTTTGTCTTTTCTGCAACCTACTGACTGATGTCCTTAAATGCCTTCAAGCGTTTTGTAATTATTCTGTAGAAGACTTTCAAATAACGCTAGTTACTTTTTTTATATTAGGCATAAAAGGCCGTTGTTTATCAGCATAGTTACAGGTAATGCGAAATCACTGTTTAAAGCATAGAACTGATTCATTAAAATTCCGATAATTGATAGACATGAAATGTAAGATTCCATATAGCAAAAAGCTAACATTATGTGACGTACATCATGGAATATAATGATCTTTGTTTTCTTATAACTACGGGTATTTTTGTATTTGAGTTATTTTCTATTATGCTAGATTATACTGCTGCCTGGAATAGCTCTCATTTATGTGAAGGTATTAAAAGAGCAACACAGGGCTAATATTTGACCAAGGCGGCTGGATACAAATGAATGATTACAATACAACACTTTGTTACCCATATTTGAAATAATGGACGTGGTCTAATGTCATTTAGCACCTACTCAAAAGTCTAAACCCGTGTACCTATGTCATTTGGCCAACGTCACATATCTGTCAAGTGGCATATAGGGTGGCCCCAAAATACAACCCATGACACAGTATATTTACTATTCACGAGGTTCTTTGGTTACCTTGTCCATTACGCCCCTAGAGGAAAACGACTACCAATCTGACGATCACCGCAAAAAATGAGGTAGCGTTTATTGTCTTTGTTAGATCTTGAAGTAATTTCCCCAAAACACAAGGCAGGGGTCCGTCCGTCATTTTGAAAAGTGGCAGAAAAAGACATTTAGGATTTCGGATATAAAATTCACACCACATTTCTGAAAGATTGCGTATTGTCTCGGGTTCCCTAAAATCGCCCATATTACAATGGATATTTTTTGTAACATTAAACGTTTCCTTATTATGGTATAGTTATCTTACGTATGACTGAAACTTTTTATTTCTTGTTTGTTATTAGCTGGACCTGATCAAGGGTGAAACCTGAATCAAAAAATTAACGCAGTTAGTAAACAACAACTTGTTGATAAAATCGGAAAATGTAATCCCTACGCAACTGTTCCAATCATTTCCTCACCCAGTCTGGTGAACACCGGGGGGGGGGGTATCAAATTTACTGTTAAGATGATATACAAACAGGAATGCTATGGAAACTAGTCATAGGACTTCTCAATTTGATAGTATTTCACCATTACAAGCAATTGTACGAGAAAAAATATGCTTTTCATAAACGCCAATAGAAATTGTTGTTTTTAAAGTAAACAAAAAAAAGTGTTCTTATCGGCATAAATCTTGACCATAATTCCAAAAACTCTTGTAAATTGGATTGGCATTTTTAAAAATAATAGTCCGTCACTAAGTGCCCCCATACAAAACAACACAAGAACGGACGGTTAAATTAAGCTGAAAATAGCCCGGAAGAAGCTTCGATTATGTCAATCTTCCTCAAGACAAGAAAACAATTTATCCCTTTCAAAAATTAAAGTGGTCTTAAGGCACGTCGAGGGTAGGTCGGTTTGTTAAGTTGATTGAAATTCCACACAGTTCTCTGTCTTGCAAGGTCACTTCTTATTAGTATTACAAAGGAAGGTTATTTGGAATCACTTCCGGGTCACACACATTCGTCTGCCTTGTCCACGTCAGAGTTGAGCGATTGAACATTCTCCCGTCGGCTATTTGCACGCTTCGATTCATTCTGGTTTGATTGTCGATAAGACTGTTTTCGATTCAAGGGATGGGTTTTAGTGCTGAAATTTGTGCAAGAAGAAGGTCGGTAAGATAACGAAATGGAAGAATAAATACTGACGTGAAATCAAATAAACCAAAATCTGGCTAATGGGTGGTCTTGCAGTAGTACCTTTCTTCTGTGGCTACTTCCCAAAGACCAAACCATCAACACCCTCCATGGTTTTTTAAGTTTACCCAGTGGCTTTTGATTCCCGTTTCTGCTTCCAAGCTTCACCGTAGTGAAAACCGTGTAGATTTATATCATTTTAATTTATATTGGACCTTTGTGTGCAGAGATACCATGACGAATAATTCTCTATAAGCAATTGTACAATCGAGGCTTTGGGATTTTTACCCAGAGTGAATGCCAACCTCTGTAATTTTTTCATGAACTCTTTAGATGTTGTCTGTACTTCAGTGGTGGTGGGATTCGAGAGAATGAGGAAGGAGGAACTACTTAGGGCCCTCAAAAACAAAAAAACTAAAAAATTACTGAACAGAATTCACCTTCCTTGCCATTGGGTTTAACATAAGGGAATACTTTTACAATTATGAACCACGGTGTGTCAGTCGATCAAGTTTATTGCAAACACACTTGCCCTGAAATGAGGCACAACGTAGGGGAAATCCTCTTCTCCAAAGCCCACAGGAATATTTAGAAAAATAGAAAAGCTTCTTATGGTTAGATTGTTATTGATTGTTTGGGGCATAGAGGGGGGGGCACAAATATAGGATGATCAGCCTCCTTATTCTGAAATATTGTTTTATGAGTTGGAAATAAAGCAAACAATCGTAGTCTCGAAGAAATGGAAACAATACAAATCCCGAAGCACCGAGATAGTTATCACGTCGCGGGATCGTATAACAGTGACGTTTGCTTAATGAAAAACACACAGGATTGATTTATCTGGATTGTAGCTGTTTCATTTACAGTACATATCGATAGTTGAAGTTAAATTAGGCATGTTGAAATAAGCCACTATTAAATATACAAAGCATTATTAAAATTAGAGAAATAAAAACCATAGCTACACGTAGTCACTATCTGAAAGGAATTATTACAATACGTTCAAATGTACTTACTGATATGAAGGATTGCTGTAATGGTTTTGAAAATGGGTGTTTTTTCGTAAACTTGAGGGGAGGGGATTTCCGGAGGTTCGTGCACTACGAAGCCACCTATAATATTCCAGATGTTTTGAAATGCGGGGCCAGGGGGGGGTTTCACATTAGTTCCACAGTTATTTGCCAGCTTGCACGAATTCCTGCGGCTGCAGCCAGTCACAGCAGAGATAATCAAGGGCTGCTACTCCTATCACCGCCATTGCCGCATGATACCTCAAACTAAATAGGAAATAGGAAAATAATGACTATAAGGTATGTAATAAAAAGGCGAATCTTTGAATTTTTTGTTGTTGAGACTAAGGTACGCTTTCTGTGCTACGATTAGTTATGTACGCAGAAGGCCAACAATTACAAAAAACGCTTGATTTTCTAATAGAAAAGGACTTATATATAAAGATATACAATGACAAATTTACAATTTTTTATATTTTTATATTGACCAAGTTATGACAAAAAATCAAAAACCACGTATCAAATAAACGACAAATGACAACGATATGTCATAGTAAATCTTAGCGAATATTGCAAACGAGATACTAGTTATGAGTTTCAGCGTGGTTAATGTGAATATTATGAAAAACAAACAAATCTTACATAGAATGGATACCTTCAAAAGAGCCGCCGCCAGTGTCATGTACCAAGGTTAAAGGTTATTTTTGCGAACGAAGCTAAGATGCAGCCTGGCTCTAAAAAAGTGGGTACAATCAGAAAAAAAAAAATGGTTTTTTTATAATTTATAAAAAATGAAAAATTCCAAATAAGTCATTCGGAGTTGGAATAATTATTATTAGTACTGATGTAATGGAATTAAAAAAAAATGTTTCATATTATTTGCTTTGTCAATTCCAAAGGATATAATCATTACGTTGCGATACACCAAAAGTGACTTTGTGCCCTTTTTCGGCATGGACAGACAGAATATTGTTCGTTGCGGTTATGCCCTGCTGTCTGAAAAGCAAAAATATTGCAACTTGACAAAAAGAAACAAAACACAGATTAAAAGTAAATGAAGGCAGGAAGTCTAGGTTTATCTAAACTTAAGTTTTAATAGTCAACATATTTATTGCACACGTCAATGAAAGGGAGCTTTGTTTGAATTATGACAAAATGGGTACCTGTTAAAAATAATGCTAGAGAGGAACTGTTAATTGCGACCAAAATTAAACACTCCAAATCCAAAGAAAGAAGGAAGAAACGATTTTAAAAGATAGTGCACTATCTTTGTACAGTTACGAAGTTGTGAAGTCAATTAACAATTTGAAATAGGAAGCCATTGTATCAAAGTGTTGGTAGAAAATTTTGCGTTTCATGATACTTCAAGACCCCACAGATAAAATTAGCTAAACACCTCTCAGTCCAGTTGCTGTACACTCATGGTCTCTTCTAACAAACCAACAGTATGTCGATATGTTATTCAATTAATTCATTAAAACCGAACTTACTGATCATAAATTCACCAATTACGTAACTGGTTTTTATCGTATCTTAGAGTTTCTTTGTGAAGTTAATCCCTTGTTAAAAAGGAATTTGATATCTGGTTTAGAATGTGATAACTTAGCTTTAACCAATTATTTCCACCGTTTCACTCACGCAAAGTGGAACAAACTCGGATTTTTGGTGTCCGCAGTAAACTGGAGTGATCTCTCGATTGAAACAAGGCAAAAAGATATGAAACAAAATACTGGAAAGCCTGTCTTTTCGCGTTAAGGTAATGTACAAAAACGATACTGATGTTGAGATAAAATACTGTAAAACAATCGGTTTTTGATTGTTACCATGCTTTGAGAAAGGCTAGTGTTAAGAATAGGAAAAAATATTGAGTACAAAAACAGAGTTTGTATTGGTTTGTATGTTAATAATAATAGTTTAGATGAGTGGCGTGGAGGGGGAGTTAACTTAAATTTGTAGAATGTGTATAATTTGGAAGTACATCCTACGTTAGGCGAGATCATTCTTATGAAGAAAGTTACTTTGATCAAAGATAAGGTTTTCTGCACTCCCGTTGGTGCATAGTAAACCCCCCCCCCCACGAGAAAAACCCTTTGCCGTTGGGATTTTTTTACCCAAACTGGTCATTGGGATCAATTCTTACCAAATCTTAGCGCTCATATGGGACGGCTTTTATATCCCCCACCCCTTTTATATACCAATATAGCACATAAACCTGTTCATCGCAGTGTTTGACACTTAACAACTATTAAGTACCAACCGAATATAATTCTATTCCGGGTTGACGATTGATGATGATAAAAAAAATCCCTGAAAACCTTACTTTTCTCTTGTAGCCAACACAATATCAAGTTACAAAAAACGTGTGCAGCGGCATGGCTCTTCATCACTTGTACATTTATTTAGAAGAACGCCGCCTGAACTGAGAGATTGACCAAAAATTTAAGTAAATGTCAGCGGCAGTACTTTAAACATGACTAAATTGTCAGAGGGATGACACCACATTGGCTGCCCTCCGTAGTTCACAGAATGTTTTTATGTTAGACATCTATATTTAGCTTCGTAAAAGGACGATGATTGATGTGTGCTGAAAATATCGCCCCTCACTGACCGCCTCTTCAAATACATTTCTACCTATACGGGACGAAGCAGACTTGAATGGAGTGGCTGCGGCTATTGGATCCTCAGTTACCAAATGCGTGTTCTCCCCCCCCACAAAACTTCCCAGCACAACTGCATTGTTGCTCACACCTCCCTGGTGGATACAAGGCCAGAAAAGGCATTGAACGGAGGGACAGAGTCCAGGAAATCGACTGCTTCGCAGACCCCTGAGTCTTGTCAGATGAATGAATAGGGATCACAGTTACACGTGTTAAAAAACATGTCCGTACAATTTACGGGGAAATTCTGTGGCAGCAGCAGTTCCAGACATTTTTAGGGGTAAATTTACAGAAATTTCTGTCAATAACGGAAACTTTGACAGTAAATTTTACAGAAATTGTCTCTAGTAGGAAAAAAAATATGTATGAAAAAAATAAAAAAAATAGGTATTGTAACAGATTTTGCACCTTCCACGTAATTACAAAATTACGGAACCAAAAAAAAAAAAGTCCGGAAATATTGCTGCCAGAAATTTTGAATAAAGATTCCGTTAAATTAACATTTTAGCTATTTTTCTGTTTTTTGTTTTTTATTTTATTGTTTTCTAAAACAGATTTTCACGAAATTTACGAAAATATGTTTCCTATTTACCGGAAAATTTTTACCAGGTAGTCTCTAGGAAAGGCCGAAGATCCAAAGCTTTTTTTGTGTGAATTAATGTCTCAATAAGTTGTTCAAAATTACTAAAAGCCGCATTCTCTGTCCATGCTGTCGAAATGGACCCAGTTTAATCGATTACGGTGTGTCCGGCATATTGCGTAATCAAACTCCCTATTCTAATGCCAAGTAGAAAGTTTTCCATTCCATTTCCGTACAGAGCGCAAATCCGTTATTTCATTTAAAATAACTTCAACAGCGACTGTAAAGAAAGAACAAGCAGACGTATGAAGCACAATCATTTTCCACAGTATAGCCTGTGCAAACATTGCGTTTCTGAGGTCACCAGGACAATAACGATGGACCGAAGATTGACAGTACCAGCTTTATTTAACCTTCCATTTCTTGCATAGTTCAATCTTCAATAATGCACTTGAATATGTTCAATGAAATTAGGAACTCTTAGATAGTGTATATAGTCGATGCGGGTCTTCAAGCGCTTTGAGGTGTATTGGCACGAAGCTATTATCCAATTACATAAGTTGTATACACGAGTGCAATATTGCTAAAGCGAGTGCCCAAATTATTATTGAAGCTAACTTACTTGGTCCGAAAGTAAAAAAATGCAACATAACTCTATACGGTTATTCCGTAGTGTCTTATGCTTCTTACTCATCTGATGGTGATCTGATTGGTGATTTTCTTGTAAAAAACCAAAAATATCCACATATTGACGTGCAATTACATGGCGTTTTCCACAGTTATTAAATAGTTGAGAAGGACCCATAAACGTCTAAGGGACAAATAATACTCAACCGGCGGAATTTTCCGGTTCTGCACGGTCCCACCGCGCGCGTTCATTTAATCCACTCTATCGTCCGATCGTTTAATCCGATTAAAGTAAGTCAAGCAAACTCACTGAATTTAATTGAACCGCGCGGAACCGGGCTGAACCGAAAAACGACCGCCAGTTGAGTATTGAATTTGTCCTTATAAACGCATACACCTATTCTTACACCTATTTAAAATCACTTCTTATGGACATGCTTTCATAGACAGACGTAGAATAGGCTTTCGTGTTAGACGTTTATGGGTTTTAGCAACCTCCCCATTAACTATTGTCAAGTGTCTGGGAATTGGGGTTTCACAGTTCTCTAATCGAGTTTGGTCTAAAAAATGTGTTGCAATATTTTGTCGCTAAAACTCTAATATAGATCATTTGCGAAGATTATTTCAGAAGCCTGCTTGCAAACACAAGTAGGCCACTAAAGTGCAAGGTGGCATCTGTGTTAGCAAATCCGATTGGATTCTGTTGCAAAATTTGTTTTTAAATCTGACGTATGTTGTTGGTGTCTGCGAAATAATTGGCTTCTGGAGATAAGGCACTTGACACGAATTAGTCTTCTACTCTTCATGGATACAAACGTCCATTACCTGTCCATTGTACTATGCGACGTCCATAAATCTTGCTCTGGGTCATAGGTTGAACAGAGAACAGGTTAATGTGAAAAATGATTATGCTTTATACAGAACAATTCAACGTTATGTTACATATTCACGTTTACGAAGCAAACAACAAACAACTATAAGTCCTAATGAAACGGACTTATATAAAGAGTAGCCAATGATCAACTTAAACATGAACTTCCAATATGCTTGGCGGCACATGACAAAAAATCAAACCCACGTAATCAAATCAGCCAAATGACCACCGACATGTATAGTAAATATTATCTAATATTTCCAAGAGATCCTAGTGTATGAGTTTCAGCGTGGTTAATGTGAATATGAACAACAAAGTCTACAATAGACTGGATCCCTTCAAAAGCACCCCATCGTGTCATTTCCAATGGTCTAAATTTTTATTCTTGCGACGAAGCTAAGATGCAGCCTGTCCAAAACATTGGTACAATAAAAAAATTGTTACATATGAAATTTCCAAATAAGTCTTCGTATTTGGCATAATATTAAAGAAAAAGAACAGGCTTTCCATTGTGTTTTGTTTCATTCGTAATTTGCTTTTGTCAATCCAAGATATAATCATTTAGTGCGATACACCAAAATTGAATTTGTGCATTTTTATGCATGACAGAATTGTTTCGTGCCGTTATCCATGTTTCTTGAAGCCACAAAGATTTCAACTTGACAAAAGAAACAAACACAGATTAAAGTAAAGAAGGAAGTCTATGTTTTATCTACATAAGTTTTAATAGTCCCACATATTTATTGCACGTCAATGAAAATGGAGCTTTGAATTTATTACAAAATTGGTACCTGTTAAAATCATCTAAATGAATGTAATTGGAACGACCTAAATTAACACTCCAAATCCACGAACGATTTTAAGATATTGGCCACTCTCTTTGTACATTTCTAATGTCAATACGGCAATAACATTTGAAATAGGAAGCCATGTATCAAAGGTAGGTAGCAAATTTGCGTTTCATGCTACTTCAAACCCCATGAATAAAAATTAGCTAAACTCTCTCCCATGTTGCTGTACCTCATGGTTCTCTTCTAACACCCAACAGTATGTCGAATGTTTAGTCACTAATATTAAAACCAGAACTTACTAATCATCACTTCCACCATTCGTAACTGTTTTCGTATCTTTTAGAGTTTCTTTTTGACGTTAATCCCTTCAAAGATTTGTATCTGTTCCAATGTGATGATAACTTATTTTAACCAATTAATTTCACGATTTCACTCAACCAAAAGTGGCACAACTCGATTTTTGTGTGCCGCAGTAAACTGGAGTTATGTCTCTCGATGAAACAAGCCAAGCAAAAATGATATGAAAACAAAAATATGGCAGTGCCTGAGTCTTTCTCTTTAATGTAATGTACAAAACGAATTAATTATGTTGAGATAAAAATACTTTTTGAAAAAAATCGGGTTTTGATTTCACCATCTTTGGACTAGGACGGGTTTAAGAATATGTAAAAAAATATGAGTACAGACAGAAAAACAGAGTTGTCTCGAGTGTATGTTAAGAATAATAATAGTGAGAGATTGTTGCCGTGGAGAGTAACCTAATGGTATAGACATTTGTTATAATTGTAGACATCTACGTTTTTTGCGAGATCCATTTTTATGAAGAAAGTTACTTTGAATCAAAGATAAGTGTTTCGGCACTCCCGTTGGTGCATTGTGCATAGTAAATCCTCCCCCCCCCCCAAGAAAAAACACTTTGACGTTGGATTTTTACCCAACTCGGTTCATTGGGTCAATTTTCTTACCAAACTAGCGTCATATGGGACGGCTTTATATCCCAACCCCTTTTATATACCAAAGCAATAACCTGTTCATCGCAGTGTTTGACACTAAACAACTATAGTATCCAAACGAAATAATTTCTATCCGGGTGGACGATGAGAGATAAAAAAATCCTGAAACCTACTTTCTCTCTTTAGCCAACACATTATATACAAGTTACAACAAACGTGTGCAGCCGGCTTCACACTAGTCCATTTAGAAGACGCCGCTCTGAACTGCAGAGATTGCCAATAATTAAAGTAAATGTCAGCCGGCATGTTAGCTTAACATGCCTAAGGTCAGAGTGGATGCAACCACATTGGACTGCCCTCCTTATTTCACAGAATGTTTTATGTGTAGCAAATCTATATTTTAGCTTCTAAAAAGAACGATGGGTTTGTGTGTGCTGATGGAAAATAACGCCCTCACTGAGCCGCCTCTTCCAATACATTTCTAACTATACGACGAGATAGCAGATTTGAATTGGATTGGCTGCGGCTATCTGGATCCTCAGTACAAATGCGTTTACAACTTCCAGCACAACTTGCATTGTTGTCACCCGCCCCTGAAAGAGGCATGAATGGAGGACAGAGTCAGGAAAATATCGACTGCTTCAGCAGGAACCCCTGAGTCTGTCGATGAATGAATTAAGTATACAGTATAGTCTCTAGGCTTTCACAAGCTTTAGGAAATTACTGTCTTCATATAAGTGGTTCAACATTACTAAACGCCTCATTCTCTGGTCCATGCTGTCCGAAGTGACCAGTTTAATCGGATTACGGTTGTGCCTGCATATTGCGTAATCAAAAAAACTCCCTATCTAATGCAAGTAGAAAGTTTTTCCATTTACTACGATGATGTAGCGCAAAAATCAGTTATAATTCATGTAAAATAACTTCAACGTCTGAATGTAAAGAAAGGACCCAAAGCACACTATGAAGAACACATTCATTTTCCACAGTAAATACTCTGTTGCAAACATTTGGTCTTATGAGTCACCAGTGCACATAACGATGACCGAAGATTGGAGTCCAGCTTTATAACCTCACATTTCGGCATTAGTTTTCATTTCAATAATGCACTTATGAAGTATGTGCAATGAAATTAATGCACTCTTAGATAGGTGTATTATTAGTCGATGGCGGGTATTCAAGCTATTTGAAGGTGATTGCACGCAGCAATAGTAAAGAAGTTAAACACGAGTGCAATATTGCTAAAGCGAGTGCAATATTATTATTTTTGAAGCTAACTTTACTGGTCCGAACGTTTAAACGTAAAAAAATGCAAACAAAACTCTATACGGTTATTCGTAGTTATTCTGTAGTCTTTACTCCATCTGATGGGGATCTGATGGTGATGTGCTTGTAAACAAAATATCTCACGTAGTTTGGACGTGCAATACTGGCAGTTTTTTTCAACAGTTATTCAAAGGTTGCGAGTAGACCCATAATAAACGTCTAATGGGACCAAATCACTACTCAACCGGCCGGCATTTTCGGTTCTGCCCGGGTCCAGGCGGTTCATTTAAATCCAAGCAATCTTCTTAATCATTTAATCCGATTAAGTTAATTCAGCAAACTCAATGAATAATGAGCCGCGCGAAACCGGGCAGACCGGAAAACGCCCGCCAGTTGAGTAGTGAATTCGTCCCTATTCTTACAACCTATTAAAATCACTCTACTATGGTAATGCTTTCAATAGACAGACGTAAGAATAGGCCGTTTCGTGTTAGACGTTTATGGTTTTCGAACCTCCCATAACTATTGTCAAGTGTCGGGCATATGGGGTTTTCACAGTTTCTAAGCGAGCTTGGTCTAAAAATGTGTGGGCCCAATAAGTTGTAGCTAAACTCTAAGATAGATCATGGCAGAAGATGATTTCAGAAAGCCTTGCCTTGCAACACAAGTCGGCAAATTAAAGTGAAGTGGCATTGTGTATGATCAAATCCCGATGGATATTGGTGCAAAATGTGTTTTAATCTGACGTATTGTTGTTGTTGTCTGCTGAAATAAATTGGATCTGGATGATTATATGGCTACTTGGGACACGAATTAGTTTTATACTCTTCAATGTGTACAACTGTCCATTACCTGTCCATTGTACTATGCGACGTCCATAAATCTTGCTCTGGGTCATAGGTGAACAGAGAACAGGTTAATGTGAAAAATGATTATGCTTTATACAGAACAATTCAAAGTTATGTTACATATTCACGTTTACGAAAGCAAACAACAAGTAACTAGCAAGTGGTAAGTTATTCCAAAATCGTTTCTAAGCAATGGAATAATTAAAGGGGCTAAGGATCAAGTTTACGGAACTCGTGACTCGGTAATCGTTGAATAATACAGAAGTATCTGTATTTGTACGATAAAACTACTTTTATTAAAAGATGTATTTGGAAAGACCCGCCGTCGGTAACGAATATTATCCCTATTTATTCAAAAACATTACTTTAGCAACTCGAAATAGATTGGTCTGTGGGTGGAACCATGTTATTTTTATTGCATACATTCGGTTTAAAAATAAAGTATTTTTGACAATCGCCAGTTACAATAATTTCTAGTTCAATTCCGATGCGTGTACAAACATGTCTTATCTTTTATCAACCGAAATGCTACAAGGATTGAAAGGTTAAAATATTGAACACGATATAAGCAAAAGGTCATTTGACTCTATTAGACCTGTTTTAAAGCATCCCTATTAAATTGAGAAAGCATTTCACCTCGAAGTCATTAATACTTTACATTGAAGTAAACCAAAGGAGGGTAGGTAGAAAGTTTTGACTATTTAATGGGGTGGGGTCATGAAAACACTTATTACAGCCGATGATCGAATTGGTGTTGCCTTTCGTAAAATTGCCATTCTTATACGTAACTGGTTATATAGAACCATGGAGATAGAAGGAGGTGGAGAGTTAACAAGTGCAATCTCCAACTGGGTTTTTACCCCCCCCCCCTCCAACATAAGACCTACATAAATTCAAAGAAAAGCACTTCTTCAGTCGTGTTAACATTACCGTTTAATGCAATTAAATTGTTCAATGTTTGGGTCAGCTTTGGTGAGCTATTTTAACGCAATATATACGCGCTACTTTGGGAGTCTTAAATGGAGTTTAGCATTTGCTGTGCAAGAGCAAAAAGTAAAATTTTCCTTAAAGGTGCAAATGGAAATAGTCGTTCGGTTACGATAATTCCTGCCCGAAAAAGTTGGATATCCTAGTGGGGCGGCTCCAAAGCTCGATCGCCGGTTGACTGGCAGATCAGGGCGGCTAAACCACGTTTCATTGGTTATAGCAAAAGAAACCGGTTCCAACCATAAAGCAACGGCGTGGAACAAGTGAGCAGCCAGTGGTTCAATTTTGAAGTCACTCTTTATTTCTTTGCATACAGCAGGCGAGTATAGTCGTTCAAAGATGAATATTTGTCATTTTTTTTAATAAAAAGAATTAAGATTACTTATTTTCATGGGCATATTCAGAATCAGCGTGATAAAATGCATTTCCAAAGAAGTCTACTCTTTTTTTTTGGGGGGGGGGGCATCCCAAAGACCAGTGACCTGTGTGTTATAGAAATTATAACTTAAACAGAATTTCCCAATGGGGAAAGAGTTAATCTCCTCAACTAACTCTCACATTGGTGTAAATGCATCTTTGTGGCATTTGGGTTAGGTGCAGAATCTGGGTAGACATTCTGGGTTGCGTCAGATGTCAATTACTCGGAATTAATTAGATGTCAATTACACGGAAGCAACTCCCGTAGTTGTTCTTTACACTACCACAGATCGTCGGGATGTGGGACCATCTTGTGCACTGAGATGCTTATGGAATACATTGTTGCCTTGCAGTCTATACTTTTGTTAAAGAGCTGATAGAAGTGTCAGATAACATAAGACCATTGATGGTGTCATTGGTAAAGACTGACCTGATGACTCTTACCCTTAAAAATGGCTTTGATAAAATAGAACCTCTTACGTAAAGCCTGGCAGATTGTAACATCGCCCATTTGCGTTAAAAATCGCCGGAAACTGTTCAGAAGCCACTCGAAAAGGCGGTTTTTTCTGAAAGCCCCCTGGCCTTTTCTGTTGTCTCAGTACAATGCTATAAGAATGCCAGTGTTAATGCAATATTTGTCATGGCACCCACGGGACGTTTTTTCCAAATACAGGGTATCGGGGGATTTTTCTTTTGTCTTGCAGCACCAATGTCCTTTCGTAAACGAGTTATTCCGGGACGGCTTGCTTTATCGGTTTTTCTTTTAAGCTGGTAGCAAACTTTGTATACCTGTGTAGGCTTGATACCTAGGAATTGCCTTCCAGAGACGTCTTGAATTTTTTCTAGGACTTCTAGGTCTATTATAAGTATACCAGGGGAAGAGCTGGTCGAAGATTAATAGGAAATTATTTAAGTTCTTCTTTTTAAACAATCACTTGGCTTGCATACAAGTGACAACACAACCTAGTATGCAGTTGT
Source organism: Ophioderma brevispina (assembly GCA_023653785.1). Taxonomy (NCBI): domain Eukaryota; kingdom Metazoa; phylum Echinodermata; class Ophiuroidea; order Amphilepidida; family Ophiodermatidae; genus Ophioderma; species Ophioderma brevispina. The sequence continues at coordinate 9,770 of JAMKCH010024268.1, read as the reverse complement.
ATTCACGATCGAAGATGCTTCCATTACGTCAAGTATTATGTATAAATCATACATACCTTTTAGGCCTTTTCACACTTATGTAAGTGACATTTTGAATCGTGACTGTGGCAAGTTAACAAGTCCTATTTTTAGAAGATAAAATATCATGTAATTTTCATCAGAAGTATGGAATTAATTCTACAGTAGGTTTAAAGTGACATGTTTTACCGTTTGAAGCACCATTTAAAAGGATGACTAATTATTGTTTAAACATGAATTTTAACAGAAAGCCAACGTTATATCTATATGATTCTTTCAATATTTCAATGGCGGCCAAGGCCATCCCCCGGTGGCTGGGTTGAAAAAATATTATACGTCTGTCAAATTATAGACGGGCCAGACCACTCATGCGTGTCACAGTAGTAGATAACACTATAATGCGGACGTCTTAGAAATATGTGCGACATCGTTATTGATTGTTTGAAGAGAGAGAGCGCCACATCCGGCTGATGCTTTTGCCGTCGTTCTATTGATAGTAGTGCTTTCATGAGCTAAACACATTCCTAAGCTTTATGTATAATTTGATTCCAGAGGGGTTCATAACCTCGGTGCAAGCGTGTTAAGCCAACGCCAAAGCCTTCCTTCTTCGCTTGCCTTGTTGCTCTTTGGTGTTCAGAAACCTTGTTTCTTAGTTTGGTCGACATGAAATAGTAGGTTTTGACTCCTGCACGGTTTAGAAGCCGGCAGATTTTGTGTAATACACACATGGCATGAATGTAACTACTTGTATTGTTACTTTAGTCACTGTTTCCTTCTTGTTGTTTTGGCCTATCGACGTTAGAATTAATTTAAATTTAACAAGTCCTAATCTTTAGAAATACAGTATCCAAGTAATCATGTTCTCAAAACGTATGGACTCTACAAGTTGGATAAGTAACATGTTTAATCACCGTTTAAAGCCCATAAAAGTTCCCTTAATTATTTTTTTTTTTTCACATATTACGCATTTTCACAGAAAGACAACGTTATATTTGCATGATTCTTTCCAAAAGCGCAAGGCCATACCCACGGAACTGGGTCGAAAAAAAAAAACCATATTGCGTCCGTTCGAAATACACGGCCAGGCCGACGAAGAATTATCATAAACAAAATGAATGATTTTTTTGTAGATTCAAGTTCTCGATGGTTCGGAACCCAATATTTCTACGTGGGTATTTAAAGAGACACGGAGATTCAGAAGGCGCCCGTGCCCCATATTCTTTGTAGAAATAGGGATGGTTGGTGGTTGATTGTAAAATGCGTTAAATGGCCACGTACGCCACAACTGTAAAAAACTGAAAAAAACACTATAAGAGAACATAAATGCGTTGTCACTGGTAGGTCTATTAAACTACAAGCGGAAGTCTTAGAAAATATTGCGGCATCGTCTTGATTGTTTGAAAATAGAGAAGAGAACGCCACATCCGGTTGATGCATTTTTGCCGTCGTTTCTATTGATAGTAGTGCTTTCATGAACTTTCACAATCGACATTAAAATTATTTTTTATAATCAAAACAAGCACTTTATTAGACTTACTAAAACGACCGTGAATTCGGCCGGCATTGCTTAATTACCTATTAAACCACGGCACTAGAAGGAAAGTTTGCGACAACCGCTCGCTCTTAAAGGGATAGCAGCGATTTTAGACGATTAATGCGAGAGAATCAAAAATGTAGAAGCAATGCATGTTAAAACTATAAATCAGGGATTTATAAGTGTGTACAATTCCCTTATAACGCTTTAATTGTAAAACAAAACCACCAACTAGTGAACACAATGAAGTATTTGAGGGGGGAGGGAAATTTGCCATACCGGTCTCCCGCCATAATAGGGACCCACAGCGACAGCGTCTCAAAATTTGCATTAACAGCTGATTGGGGCTTACACCAGTACAGAAAAAATAAAAAAAATAAAAAAAATAAAAAAAATGCTTGTGTTTGAGGTCAAACGGTATGGATCATGGTGCACCAATATTACCGCCGACAATCTGGGATATTCACGGGAAAGGCTTTTTTGACCTAAAACCGGAATTTAGATACGCAGTATAGAAAATTACAGAAATCATATAAAAAAGTACCGCCATGTCCTGTAATAACACGGATTTCAAGCCACCCACGAGGTTATGTTCGCATAATCCATGCTAGTAACAAACAATACTTAACTTGAAGAATACTGTATGAGGCCACTGCAATTATGACAATGTCTACAAACTCAAGATGAACGAAGACACAGTCGAGCTTCCATCTTTCGCGAAATTTTGAGTTGTTTTCAGGAAAAACGGTAATTCAACAATCGACATTAGATCGATGCTTCTTAACAGGTGCAGGGCGTTATAGTCCCTTTCCGTGAAAAACATTAGGCATTTTTCTGGACACCCCAACCATGGAGAAATCACCAACATCATATCTCTAACAAAAGTTTTATGGGGTGAAATTAGGTTTCGAGTTGTTTTTATAATCCCGTGCTTAGGCAATGTTACGTTCCACCGTCATCCTTAAATTTTGGTGATAGTGGGCTAAAGGTTTAATTTGATTTTGGGTCAATTTTAGTACTTCAATTATATTTGGGTTTTAAAGCTAGATGTAACCTCCCCTGAAACCCCCATGGTTTCTTTAAGAATATTTAGTCGTTATATTTTAAATAAAAGTATGAAAGTTTTATCAATCACGATTATTAGACCCATCGTAGAAAGTGAGATTAATTATAACCTGGATTATGCCGTGTTGGGTAAACATGAGATATGGTACGGCAGGAACATAGTCTCCGGGATCCATAAAAACGAAAAACGGAATAAAGCGTGAAACATAATGTTGCGTGAAGAGTTCAAATGAATCGAGTGCCCTATTCGCTACCGTGTAGGCGGACTATGAGTCCGGGAGACTATATCTCCTGCACACCGGTCATTGATTTGCTCATCTCCTCCGCCTCTTTTCTTTTGCGTGATTGCCTTTCTCCTTTGTCAGGTAAAATGGCATGCAGACTCATGAACAGGTCGATAGATGATAGGGTCTTAAAATTATGTATTTGAGATATAAAAAAGATACGAAGAAAGTAACTGGAATCTTGAATATAATTTAGGATTCGATTTAGTTAACTTGGATGTGTTTAAAATCAATATCTGTGGGCGCCCAATTTCAATAAGGTTTTTTTTTAACTTTCGGAAAACTACCTTAAATTGAATGTACGATTAACTGTACGATCATAACTTGAAACTTTGAGAGTCAAACCAACACTTGATCTTCCCTCATTACCGTTATGCTCTCTGTTTAAGTGGAGTATATGCTATACCGCATTGACCATATGTAACAAGTGGTTTCACCCGATATTTTGGTCCTGCCAAAATGCCAGGACAACATAGAAACATAGGGGGACTTCGGCCCTAATCGTATCAAACCCCATTTCGATTAACTATATAAGTATGAATTTCAGCACATGAGACTAAAAGTTTTTAATAAAAGTTCAAATAACCATGGACGAGGGAAGTTCTAATTTTAATCACTGTTTTTTCAAATATTAAGTATAGGAGAACAAGGGTACATTTAAAGGCACTATCAGTGATTTGTTAATCAGAAAATCGAAAAGTCATACAAATCAGATTTTTGCATTTTGTAACAGGTATAGCATCCTAACATAAGTCTTGAAACAACCTCCTCCTAATAAGGACAAAATCAGAATTTTAGTTCAATTACTCTCCGTACGGATACTTAATAATACAACACGTAATTGATATGGGGGGATTCTCTCTTTGTGAAAAACTGTTGTTTTCTCTTTTCTGTCATTTTTTCAGTTGGGAAAATATAACTTATGACCGTCCTACAGACTTATATTCACTTTTAAGCTATTCCTGCACCTTTCAAATATTTATTATCTTTCGGGTTAATCACTGTTAGTGTCTTTTAATGGGTCCATCGAGACCTCTACTTCAAGGGCAATACAATAATGAATGTCTGCGCTTTCTTTTGATCCCGTTGTTGCACTCTTACTTTGATTTTGAATAATTATCATTCTGTAAAATGACTGAGGTTTTATCGAAAATCGGCCCGCAACGTTCTTTGAATAAAGTAATTTATAATTTGCTAAACATTAACAAAAAAACTTCTACTTACTTCAGGCACAAGGTCCTAGTTATGATTTCAATTTTATAGTGATGATGGTTTAAAATCACATTTAGTTTTAATCGTAAGAAGTCATCTTAATTTACTTTTAACGGAAATATGTCAAGATTTGTCAAGCGCAGTTTGACTTGCCATTCATAAAATAATGACATAAATCACGGAATTCCCGAAAAACAAATAATCAATTTTGATGTAACATTAACAAAATCGAGGCATTTGAATTTTGGCTTTTTTTTTTTGAAATCCCGAAGAGAAGAAAACGGGGGGGATTTTTCGCCACGGCTTCATTGATCGAAAGCGCCCAATTTGCTCTCCTCGTGACCGTCCAAGTGATGACCAAAAAACATTCGTGTTTGACTCGAATTGTTATTGTGACACTGTATATTGATGGTGGATTATTGCCAAGTAATAATAAAATTAGAAAAAAAGTTTAAAAATGACATATTTTGTTTTATTTCGTTGTGTTTAATTATTAGTTGATGATAGTGGCAACACTGCGATGATGATGGTCTCACAACGACGTAAATATGGATGGTCATACTTTGACGTCCCCATTTGCTGGCGATGTGGATTTGTCGGAATCGTTTGTAGATGAAGATATGGCGGGGAAATTAAAAGGGCAATTACTTCAACAATGTGGACAATTTTCAACTATTTGATTTTTATGTAAATCTACGTTTACTTATTAAGGCTTCCTCCATACCAAATTTTCCAAATATTCAAAATCATGGATTATTTCCTTAAGATTAAAAAAAAACATTGCGAAATATCAATCTCATAAGTCAATAATTTATGTTGTATTCTGATTTTTATCTATTTTATTTTAATTTTTCTTTTTTTATAATTTTAATTTTCCAACTGCATGCCGCTTGTAATTCCATGAAATTCCAAACCCCATGGGATCAACATTACACGTATTTCAAGTTCTTCTGACCAGAATATTCTCCAGTCTTAGTTGCTCTTACCCCCTACTGTGCCGCAATAGTTATGACTTTTATCAAAATAAAGGGAATTGGTTCACTTCATAGTTGGGGTTGGTTGGTTGTATTCCCGTAGGATTTCATGCTAAATTGATTTTATTGCTTTGGTTTCAGTAGGGCCCTAAAACTGTTCAAAATGCATGGGGTGCAAATTTTCGGAATGTTGCCCTCATGCAAGGGGGAAATGTTAGTCAGGGAAAATTTAAAATCAAGTCAAATGTGTTTTCATGTATACTAATGCGTTCCTCTCCTCATAGGATTAAAATAAGTATATATTTGCGTAGGTTCCAACCTTTAGTTAAGCGGTATAGCCCCATAATGGTTCTTTTTTTAAGGTCACCCTGGGGGTAAATGCTTCGATGTTGTTGAAAGTGGTTGTTTTGTCAAAGGATTACGGCTCATTACTGAAACAGAAAATGCATTTTAACTTGTTTTGGTGATATCACCATTTGCAACATCAGGAAAGGAAATTTCTGGTGACCCCCATAGACATGTAGACCCTTGCACATTTTGCTTGTTGTAATTAGCCAACCCAATGTCACACACTGTAAAACATACATGTTTTGGATCACTGGAACCATACAAACCAATTATTACCAGTTTCAAACAAAATCTGAGCATTGGGTATAAATTTCCCCCAGGATGACCTTGCAACCATTACGCGGCTATAGACGCTTTAACTTAAAGGTGGGACACCTAGGCAACATATATACTTTTTCTATCGTATACGGAGACGAAACATGTTAAGTACGTAAAACCACAATTTGACTCGATTTTTTTAAATTTTTCCTGTCGTAAACGTTTTCTCCCCTTGAGGAAGAGGAGCAACAGGCCGAAAATTTGCACCCCATCATTTTCTGGACTAGTTGGTCCATAATTGACAGGAAAAAACAGCAAGGAAAATCAACTTTAGCGCCAAAATCCTACGGGAACCATTTCAGGACATACCAAACCCAACACTTCATCCCAAGATTCCGTAGTGAGAAATGCAATGACCCATACAGCACGAATCATTTACGGGTGAAGGGAAGCTAACTCAAAGTTTTAACCATCATGAGATGCTTTAAACCTTGCACATGCTGACCTATTTACTGTGGGAAGATTTCTTTTATTGCTGGGAATGCACTTAGTATGTTGAAAGTTGGACCGATTTTCCTACCAGGTCCTTTGACGCAATCTTTCACATGCTTATAGACTTATATACATTTCCGATTGCTTTCTTTTTATATTTATAGCTCTAGGGGTATAAACTCGACAGCCGTAAAAAAAAATCATGCAATATCTCTTAAGATTGAAATACGATATGGCCGATGATAAAAAGTATTAAAACATGAAAAAGACACAAAAAATAGTGTTTTCTGAGTTTATAATTTTGAAAAAAACAAACTTTCAGGTGGTTAGGTATTGTAAAACATCCTAACCAAAAGATACCTGAAAATTCAGCTCGCCGTATTTTATTGATATTAATGAGATGAATTTGGACCTATTTTTGTCTTCGACCTTGTCGCATGTAATCATACACTAAAATGCAATTTTGGTCAATGTTAATGCTGACCCATTCCATTTTTCAAGGTAGCCTAGCCAATTACCTTAAAGGTTCCGACGAAAAGTCCCCACCCACTTGCCCATGGGATCAAAGGAAAAAAATTGTTACATACTTCGCATAAGTAAACCCTCTTTCCCATAATAACATGATAAAATAATAAATATTGTAATGACCATTTATTGGGTATGGCAATTGTAAAGGTGCACATTTTAATGAAAATGGAATAAATGCCATCTCAATTTCTTTCTGAATATCAGTGATCAAGGGCCATACACTATGCTGCATGATTCAAGCAAAATAGTGGGTTATTGATAAGTCATCCCCTAGTAAGTATTCAGCGACAAAGCACTTCAGATTCCCTTGTTTATTTGGAAAACTGCAGAGCCAATGTTACTGTCATGCAGCTTGAAAAGATGTCAGGCGTTTATAGACTCGTTATCCCCGCCCAGTTTAGGGTAGACGTTTCACATAGAAGCCCCAAGTACGCAAATGAGGTATTGCCATTGATTCCGGCATGCTCTGTATGATGCTGTTAAGTAGCACAGGACGGAATCAAAGGCAATACCTCATTTGTATACTTGGGACTCCTATATGAAATGTATGCCCAGTTTGGGTTGAGCTGGCCTCGTTCGCGATTAAAATAAACTTGGAGGTTCTACTGTGAGTTCAATAATTTTGACTGTATATTTCATCATTTATTGAAAAAAGAAACTCATGGTGGATATGTTGCTTGGTAAGCTGTGACCTAACATCTTTGTGCATAACCAAGATCCAGAACTTATTGCGGGACCTCATTTCTATTCAATTTACCACCATTATATTTAGAAAAATACACAAGAAGGGGGTCTGGGGACCTATGCTAACACCACGGTAAAGTGAATGAAATGGGGTGACGCGGCCGCAAGTTACTCGAAGTTAATTTTGTTTCTTCTGCACACAATGTTAGGTCACAGTCTGCCAAACAACTTTCGTTCATGATTTTTTGTTCATGATTGTTTCCTTTTCGGAAAAATGATGAAATATACGGTCAAAGTTAATTGAACGCACAGTAGAAGCCTAAGGTTTATTTATTCGTGAAAGAGACAAGTATCTTATGCTTTGCGTCATGAAAAACTAGCTCAATCTTAATCGGGTGATGAGAACCTGAAATCTGTTTCAGCTGTGTGGGTAATACACACCATTTACGCTCCAAATAGAATCTCTACTGCTGGGACACAGCGCCACCTATTCCGTATCCGCATCGCTAATTGGCCGGCTATTCTTAGACATACGCTACTTCATGGGACTCCCTATCAGCTAAACGCTTATCGGTGTAAAGGCCTATGCAATTAGCTGACAAGGACATGAACAAAAACGGTTTCGCGGTACCTTGGATATCGCGAAATCAACGAATAGGTGGTTGATCTGATGTTAGAGACAGGTTTCATGACAAAAACGACCCGTATAGCCTCACTCGTTCTTGTAAGCCTGGCGTGTGGCATGACTTGACAGCAGCAATCGAGAATTGAGCCAGCTGATAAGGTAAGAAAAATGCTTGTATGGATCGTATTTTTCACGTTTTTTCGTCTTTTTCCAAATTTAAACCTATATTATAAACTAGTCAGCTAACTAGACAATTTAGTTAGGAATATTTTGGTGCGTAAATCGTTACGATATGCCAAGTATTTTTGCGCAATCTCCAGTGTACCGCAATATACAAAAAATCCGAATCAACGCTATATGACGCTGTGTGTACGTGGAGCTTCCCTACGGCGGCCCGGTAAGTACGTATATCCTGTTTCTAAAATTGAAAGCGTAAATTGAAACCAGCGTTTGAAAATTCTCAAGACTGAAATAATACCGAAAGGCATTGTGGGAAAAGGGTTGCGGCCCGTAGCGATTGTGCGTGTTCACTTTTCCGTGTTTGCGAGCACCGAAGTACCCGACCAAAACGTTCAATTTTCTCGCTAGGTTCTATAGGTTCAGACCCAATTACGATACATATTGAAAATAAAACATAGTAACGGATCCTCTGATGCAAAAATCTCCATAGAACCCCTTCGTATTCCTGAGAATTATTTGAGATTTAGTTTCATTTGCATGCATTCGCTATGACGGACTGATAACGTTAATCTCTCGCACAGTACCAATTTAGATAATATCTTTTGCAGTCTGTGACACAGACTACACACTTTCCGGACCGCCGTAGAGTCAGCCGATTATGATGTGCTTGATAACTCCCTAGCGCTATGTGAAGAAAAAAGATTTGCCAATGTTTGCCAAGATTCAACAATGGGCGGCGCTGTGTGCCAAGACAACAGTAAATGGACTCTCCTGTGAAATAAAACCAATGGCTTGATTCATGATTAAAAAAAATGTTTCTCCTAAATAACCAGCGGATTTACTGCATATCAACAGTGCTATTATTTGCTCGAGTCAATGCAGCATGATGTACATCTACTGGTCACTGATATTTAGATTCATTTTCAATCAAATGTGCAACTTTTGCACTTGACATTCCCCATAGTATTGAAAAGTTCAATTATACATAATAAGCTGCTCAATATAAATCGTTACTAACTATACTTTCCGATATTGCTTAACCAATGTCCTTATGCAATTAATCTTTCCCTCTTTGATCCCATGGAGTACACTTCGAGTCGTGATTTGGCATAACAAAAAATGCTTACACCATAAAAATCTTGAAGAAAAAAGGGGACTTCCCTCATAAATTAAGTAAATATTTTTAGTCAACGCAGAGTAAACCTTACTTTTACTTGCTCCCCTAACAATATATAGCAATGCTTAAAACCAACATTGAATAAGAGTTTGCTCAAGATATGAGGGTAGATATCAATCAATCATAATGAGTATTTAATCAATGATGAGGATTTTTTTTAAAGAGTGTGCTATAACCACATTTTTAACATTCAATTTTAGTTCCTCTAAATAATTTACAGGGCTGATGACAAACAGGATAAGAGAGGCATCTCCTTGGACCCGACAACATTCTTCAGGGGGCAGAGAGGGAATTAAGTACTTTAATAACGTTTGCATAATACACTTGGCTGAGATACTAGGTCCTTAAATGCGATACATCCTGGAAGTAACTAACAGAATATTTAACACTT
>JAMKCH010024267.1:0-18576 GCA_023653785.1 Ophioderma brevispina | reverse complement strand
ACATTACCTCATTTCTTATGCATAAACACTGACCTTGAACCATCAAATCAGATTTCACAATCTAAATTACATCAGTCATATATATAACTTTGTGGGGGAATTCCCAGATTTGCAATGTTGTCGATCTTTTAAAGAATAAAACAAGCTGAGCCGTTACTAATTTTAGCATCTTGGGGAATCCCACTCCCATATTGTGCAATCCAAACAGGTGCACCCCCCAGCCAAAAAACAACCAGGAGGTATTCACCTTTCTCTCTTCATAGTAAACAAAATACCTGTCCCGTGAGAAATCCCTTCTCAAATAAAATTGAGAAATAATATTTTTAAAGTTAATCAGAAAAATGGCGGCCATAAAACACAACTGGTTCTCCCTATTAATCTCATACCAAGCCATTATCCATAAATTAAAAAACACTTAACATCTTCGCTAATAATACACTGCAAAACAGCCATCTTCAGTGCACCGCTTGTTAATAAAATCCTTCCAAAATCATTTGAAAATTTTGAATCTTGAATTTTAAGCACAAAGACATCCATAATTATAACACAAGGACATGCAAGCAAATTTATTCCAATTAAAGCTACTTTGAATTAACTAAATCTCAATTAAAACTCGTCCTAGGATCTGGAATTCGCTTGATCTAAACTTACAATCATCAAAATCAGACAATATATTTAAAACAAATCTTAAAATCAACTGATTCTAAATATTATATGCACATATTTTTTTTTTTAATTTTCATCATGTTAAGATTTATTTTATCAAAATATTCTACCTTACTGTTAATCAGTAACTTTCTAGTGTTTGTACAGATTAAAACTTAATTATCCACTTAAATTAATTCATATCGGGAAGAGCGAAGGAACAATTCTCAATTTATAGCCTACGTATCATCCTGTAGCCCCAGATCGTTGCATTATTTCTGATTTTTTTTTTTTCATACAGATAGCTCCCATCAGCTTGCATCTTAGACTTCTATGTTTTAACTTATGTTTTACATCAATGGATTCACTCATGTTACCCCTGTCTGTCCTGTTTTGTTTGTCTTGTTTTGTCTGTTCTGGTTTTGTCGCACCCTTGCTGGCTCACCAATAAGTTCTATCTCCCAATGGGTGGGGCCAATCCTAAAGGTCACTTGATCTTTATGGCCTCTCCCACACCCATCTTCCTCCAAATTTTTTCTAGACGATTGATATAGTATCACGTATAATCGATATCCCAATGATTTGTAATACCTATCTAATTCAGCTTGGTATGTATGCTAATATCATAAGGGTAATATTTTGACTTCATTGCCCAACTTGCGTATATGTCAATCTGTTTTAAACCAATTGTATTTTAATTTTAATATCATTATATTGTATTTACTTGTTTTGGTTAAATCGAAGATGTTGTGAGAATAAAATGAACTTGACTTGACTTGACTGAAAAATTGTGGGGCGCGTCTTTCTGTAAAGTCGTGGCATGTCTCTTAATGCGATTTATCTTTCTTTAAATGACGTGTAGAGATGCATTGACGACAGCAGGGGGCAGGCATTCCATTTGACAATTGATTTAGGAAAGAATGAGTTCTTATAGATCTGTTTTTGATGCCAACTGTGTTTATATTTTTGCGGTGTAGAACGGGTGCTCCTTATGGTGTAAAATGCCTTTTTGTTGTTTTGCGGGCAGCTACGTTGTAGCTCCCCATTCTTGATCTTTAAGAGATTGGTGAGTCTCGGCAGCTTTCCTCCGATTTTCAAGAGTTTGCCTTACCAGTTCTTCTAGCATCGATGGTTACAGCTATATATCTACTGTAGTCTCTGCATACCATCTGGTGCGGAGCGCTGAACCTTTTCTAGTTATTTATGTTCTTCTGTGTATGAGGGTCCCAGAGGAAGCAGCGTATTCAAAGTAGGTTCTCTAACTGTAGATTGGTTAAGCCAGAATTTTTGTTCTTTGGTTGCTATAGAGGTTTCTTTTCACCAGGCCCAAGACGGAGTTGGCTTTCTTCACAGTATTGTCCTGTGTAAATCTCTACGCCAAGGTATGGGTTTGAATCGACAGGGTTTTGAGTTTGTGTCCACAAAGAAAGTAGTCAAAATATTTTGGTTGCATCTTGAACTAGTAACATGAATAATAGGCAATGGCCGGGTTGAATTGCATATATCCATTTTCCTGCCAGGATTCTAGATGATACATATAATCTTCGTAGGGTTTCCTGTCATGCTGATTATGGATAATATGGTGGATCAATGCATTTCATCTGCAAATTAAATGAACCTGAGATTTGATGGATATGGCAGTCATCTGATATAAAGAAGAACTAAGAAGTGGCCCCAGAACTGTACCCTGTGGGACACGGAAACAACATTTTCAGCTGCAGATTATGCTCCATAAAAACCACCTTCTGTTTACGGCAGGTAAAAAAAGCTTTGATCCACTGGGTAGATTGGACCTCGTATGCCTAGATGATCTAATTTGGACAAAGAAGCGGTGTGTGGAACCTGTCGAAAGCCTTACGGAAATCTAATCCAATATGGCGTCCTACTTGGTTACCTCGGTCTAACTGGTTATGCCAGATCATCTACTGTTTCCAGGAGTTGTGATTCACAGGAACGCTTTTGTCGGAATCCATGTGGACATCTGTTAAGATTCATGGGTTTCACAGTGATCCAGATGTGTTTTAAAAACAGAATTGTTACGGTCACCTGAACAAGGCCAAAACCACCTCAAAAACTCCGGATTCAAACTATTGGAAAATAGGCAATACACGGTTGAATTGATTACAAATTTTAAAACAAAGTACTTATTTTAAGGGTGTGTTTAACTCAATAGGCTCATTCAACCATCGATTAGGTATCAATAATCAAAGATTAATCTATAATAAAGTGTTTAATTTATGAATTACTAAATTACGACCTTTTTGGTGTGTGCCGCGCGCGGGGGGCTGCAGCGAGATTACAATTATATTAAGATGCCGAACTTGCAAAGACTCCTGGCAAATATTCCAGCGCAAAACTCAATTTCCAATAGTGGGACGTGTCACGGACGAAACTGTCCTTACTGAAGAAAACCAAGCTCCTAATGATCCCGAAGCTCGGAGGTCTCTGATAACTAAATATAAATCCACAAAAGTGCTGTAGCTTGTATCCTTGGACTAAACAGAGGCCACGGAATACAAAAACCGAACCACGGCTACACAATTGGACGAAACTGCTGGAGCTGAGAGTACTATGACAATGTCCCCACTATATGGGAGATTAGTACTAGCTGTGATTTGATTACTGTAACTGTCAACTTGGAAACTATGCTAATAAATTGGAGCAAGATGTTCAGAACTCTCTTCATAATTGGCGTAAGATGGTATGAAAACTCTCTGACTCATCTTCTCTCACCCGAGCTTTATATATCTCTTAAACAATACTAGAAGGATCTGGTCATCTACTATATGAGTCATGTGCCTAAATATAGCTCCATTATTTTTTTTTTTTTTTTTTTTTTTTTTTTTTTTTTTTTTTTTTGTTTTGTTTTTTTGTTTTTACATCGTAAGTCTGGAAATGCCTCTACCACTCCAAATGTTTACGGTGATACGATTTGGCTCGTATAAATAGAAGGATACTCATGGACGGATGTAATGTAGACAAGGCAGTTGAGCCACCTAGGGCCAGACCTATCACCTTGAGTTAGGCTAGTTAAGTAAACTCCAGACTACATTCTCCGCGGTTCTTCTTGTCAATTATAATTTGACTACATACACACACACGTGAGGCAAAAGAAAAAAAAAGAGTGCTATAATGATTTATAGATATTTAGTTTAGGATAAGTGTATAAGATTTGAGGGGGGATCATTCATGACTTAATATTACTCATTTATTTTTTTTTTTTTTTTTTTTTTTTGAATAAATAATTGCAAAATCTGGGGGCTGTAACAGATGTCCATTAATGTACAAACATACAGTGTGGAGTGTACGGGGCGCTGGTTTGATGGTAATGACCGATCTCATTACTGAATGCTGGCATAATGAATGAATGCCATCTTCCAGTCAGTTGGTAAATAGCCAGTATATAAACTCTGAGGCCGGTATTCACCAAAGCGGGTAACTTTAATCCAGGCGTTAAACAGGGTTGAAACCCACGAGCACAGTTTTAAATTCATGTTGTCCTCTATGGATATTTAATCCAGGGTGAAATTAACACTGAGGTTTTTAAAGTTAACCCGCTTTGGTGAGAATACCGGCCTGAGTGAATAAGACTTGGAGAAATGGTGCAATCTGCTCTGCGCATTCTTACAGTATCCTCACCGGTATGTTGTCTGGTCCTGATGCTTTATTCGGGTTGAGTTGTTGTAAAACCCAATCAGTAAACACAGATTTAAAATAATCTGACAAAACATTGGCATTCCCTTGTGGATCTGATATAATCTGGTCCCCAGATCTCAAAGGACTAATGCGCACCTGTCTCTACGAAGGTCCTTGACATATTTGTAAAATGCTTTCTTATTATCTTCCTTGTCAGGACTAAAGATGTTAGCAATATGGACATTTTGTGCTTGACGGAGAGCTTTTGTTATATCGTTTCCTGAATTCACGAAACTTTGTCCACATTCAGTGGTTACCGGACTTCTTGGCCTTGTTGTAGAGCCTCTGTTTTTACGTCTCATTCTATGTAGAGTTCTGTTGAACCACGGTGTATTGTAACTAGTTGTGCTCATTTTACTAGGTATATATTTATCCATAAGACTAAATAAATAGCATTTGAAGTTAGTCCAGGTCTCCTCAACTGACTGCACATCATGACTTTTTAGGAAATGTTTTGACATAACTACCGAGGTCTGATTTAAGATCATCTAAGTTTGCTTTAGCATACATGAAGATCTTTCTTGGTGGTTTCCTATGTATTTCTGGTTTTAAAGATGAATCAACTAGTACAGCCTCATGATCGCTGAAACCAGGAATGACTTTTATGTTGTTAATGAGAGAGCTATTTGATGTGAAGAACAGATCGAGTACATTTGCGGTTGTTCTAGTAATTCTGGTTTGTTCAAGCTGAACCTGGTCGAGACTAAACTTATGGCAGATATCGAGCATGGCTTCTGATTGACTGGTAGCGCCAGCCATAACTTGATCGTTTTCCCAGTTCACATCAGGGAGGTTCAGCCGATTCGGCACATTTTCAGCGCGGATTTGGCACAGAAAATAATGATTTTTTTGGTGCGTGGAAAAACGCGTATTTGCCGAAATCGTGCGCGGAAATTGGGTTTTCTAAACACGGATTCTCCCGGACCCTAGGTTATAAAGTCGCCACATATCCATAAGTCGTGTTGATCTTTATGTTTGCTCTGTAGATCACTTAGAATAGCATCAAGATTTTCAAACGAATCACATCCCTTTTCACTTGGTGAGCTATAAAAAGCCACTACATGAAGAAATTTCTGGCCTTTGATCTTAATTTGGACCACCATAATACTACCATTAGTAGAAAATTCTTCAATGACCGTACTGGTATTTCCTCTTTAACAAGAACAAATATCCCAAGGCCTTTGTTGTTATAGTCCAATAATTGTATGATTTGACCCCACACAAATTGCAACAGAAACAATTTTGGTGTTAATATACTCTGAAATAGTCCAAAAATAATATATTAAAAGTCTACCAAAATCAACCTAGTGGAACATGTAGAAATAAGGGGGCAACGTTTGTACAGGGGTAAAAAATTAGAATTGCTCGAATTGATTTAAATGATGTACCAATTTATTGGGCTACTCCTAAGGTTTAAAAAAAGGTATAGTTTGCCCTGTCTACGCGTTATAGTTTTAGTACAATAGGCTAATAACAGTTCAAGGTCATCCTGGGGTAAAATTCATAGAATGGTCCGATTTTGATCGGACTGGTTGTAAACTGTTAAATTTGTCCCACTAGATAGGTAAATGTAAATAGATTCTTTGTTTGAACTTTCTATGTAAGAATTACAGAGCTATGACTAGTGACCTCCCATAGACCCTGTAGCCCCCAGTCACATTTTGCGTTCCAATTATGCAACGAATATTATAGATGGTGCAACCAGTATATTTTCGGGTTCTGTACCATTAGACGAACAATTTGACACCATTTTTATAACGAACGGATATATCTGAAAACTTACTCCCATTGTGACCTTGAACCTATTTTGACTCATAACTATTGAACTACAACCTGCAGATATGGCAAACTATACCTTTTTTTAATCCTGGAAATATAACGTACACGTTGGCATACTTTTCGACACGTTTTGATACTTTTCATATTTTGACCCCTGTATAAACCTTACCCCCTTAAAAATATATGTTCCACTCCTCTGATTTTAGTAGACTTTTGATACGTTGTTTTTAAAGGTATTCTCAATACAATTCTGTTGGAATTGATTCTGTTGCAATTAGTGTTGGGTTAAGGCAGCATTCATTCTATTTTGACTGGCCTAGTCTTGATGGAACCAGACTGAGCATTGATCACACCGAATGCCGGCAGTACTCCATGCCGGCAACTGCTGGCGTGAAACTACTAGTCTTATGGACAGTCTATAGAGTGCTGGAAGTTTTCTCGTATTTAATCAATAAGCCCTTTCGCAATTTCAGATTCAAGATGCATTGTGGGTAATATCCGACGATCTTTTGGAGATAAACAAAACGCGGCTACTGTACAATTTCACTCTGCATGTTGAAGGATGTGGTGGCAGAATACTGAATTCATCCCGGCTAGTCCATTAGAACCAGACCTCAAGGTTTTTATACTTTAGCTTAGTTAATAAAGCCTAAAGGTGCATGTTCCGATCGTCTTTTGGGACCCCCCTGATTTAATACCCGGAAGTAGCATCGATTTTGATATCATGAAAGGCCGTATTTTTCTCATTGTCGTCCTGAAATTTGAGCCCTCAATTCCATTTCATTCCCAAGATATAATCAAAAAACCACCGTTTTAGTGGTTAACCATCATCAATATTAGCACAGTATTGAATAGGGTTTTGCAACATGCATTATTGCATCTACCATCAAAACTGCAAGTTTGTTTCCCACGGTACTTGATGGGGGTATATGTGCAAGTGCCTTTTTTTTTTTTTTTTTTTTTAGGAATGATCAGAAAAAATATCAACATTCAAATTGATGCATATTACGGTCAACTGGACCAAAGCCAAAATCACCTCTAAACTATGGATTCAAACCCCTGAATAACTAGACAATATACTGTAAACTTGATTAGGCCAAGGGAATGAAAGTTTTAGATTTGCGTCTGCCGCCCGCATGCTCCAAAACCTGCCGCCGAAAAATTTCATTATTTTAAAAAAATCATTATTTGCATAAAAATGCTTATTAGTGAACAAACACCAACACAAGAGTTGATGTCTTGGTTAAAGCAATAACAGCACATTTTTTGAAGCGTTGGTTTCAGCCGGGGTTTCAGGGCCTAAAATTCTGGCTCACTTTAGTACCAAGGAAAATATTTTAGGACCCCTTTCAGGGGTCCTGTCCCTTGACCCCCTTTAGGGCCTTTAACCTCCGGCCGTCAGACACATATTCAGTGCTCCAAAAATTTCCTAATTTTTAATAAAACTCAATTCTCTTGCTGCAAACAGTAGTGTGCATCTACACCATTGCACCGTTTCTCCAGTATGTATTATTAAAATAATGTACATCAAGAAAGACATGTCCTGTTTTGTGATCAAAAGGCCACTTGAGGTAGTGGTACAATTTTAATGAAAGATATTTTGTCTTTCCCTTCAAATTTGAATTTTAAATCATTTGGGGAAGGATTTCAACAAACCACGGTAGGGGTGTTTCCATAAGGTGACACCCTTTTCTGACATACTTTTCTGACACCCTATGAATTCGGAAACCTTAACGGAATAAACCACATAAACCGTGTGGTTTATTCCGTTAAATTCCGTTAAGGTTTCCGAATTCATAGGATGTCAGAAAAATATGTCAAAAAAGGGTGTCACCTTATGGAAACACCCCCACGGTAGGGCGGGGGAATAATTTCTGGAAGAATAGAGACACCCCTGTATGATACTCTACTTGGAGCAATGATGTTAGGTTACTCTCCCTGCATCTCTCAATTGCTTGTAGTCTCTCAAACAACTTCAGAAGGATCTAGTACTATCTACATGAGTCATGCACTAAATCTTACATCACAAGTCGAACTCACTAGAACGTTCATGTCCATCACTCACGCACACAACAGTTCCCTGACTTTATATGCAGCAGGGTGCCATCTATAGTTCTAGCCAACTCACATCAGTTTAGTGATACACAGGCGAGTTAACTCACGTCACCTCAAGCAATTTCCGCAACTTTCTGAGCTCTTCTGTTTCATTCTATTTGTTCCACACACACCAGTTATGCACACATACCAGGTATATTATGTTACTTAGATTAATTTATAATATATTATGTGCTAATTTATAACTTAAACTTTCTCAAAGTGAAATAAATAATTGCAAATCCTTAGAAGAATTTAGAAAAAATGCCCAGAGGGTAACCTGTACATGAGCCTGGGTAACCACCTGAGTTACAAGGGCTCTGGCGGTGACCCTATACGAGACCAGAAATGAATAAAATGGTACCCTTTCCGAGACCAGATCTGTTCAAATGGATACACTATCTGAGACCAGACCCATTCATTATGGGCATTCAATCTGAGACCCCGTTCTACTATTGGAATTATTAAAGGTGAAACAAGAGATTTCAAATAACAGGTGTCCTTAAAAAATGTGAAAATTCTGCTTTTTGCACTGGTGTACGCTTTCTGTCGAAAATATCCCCATCTGGAAGGATTAAGCTGAAAACTGTTTCTTTGGTGCAAAAATTGTGAAATTTCTAATTTCATATAAGAGCAAATACAAAATTCAGCCTAGAAAGTTATTTTAAGTTATTTCTGTAGCTAAATGAAAGGTAGGAAATCTATTGAGTGTTTATTCTATATGAAATCACTACATATTACAGAAAATATGGATGACTTGAAATCTCTTGTTGCACCTTTAATTAACATGGGATTTTACAGTCCATTTCAACTATTTTATGGACTGTTTGTTCTGTTTATATCAACACTAAAATCATCATTCTAATGGAGTTCTGCTAATTTTATACTCTATCTGAGACTGAAAAGTGAAATTAGATGGTGAGACTGACAGAGGCATAGGTTGCAAGTCTTGAGACCTGCCCAGGTCTCACATATTTTGTAACTCGGGTGGTTTGACCAGTATACTCAGATACCCCCCTCCCCCGAGAAACAATGTATTTGTAACGATGCAATTGTGAGCATTTGTTTACTCATTTACATTGTCAAGACAACTGACTTCATTTGAATATTTTATTAATTTGTGAAGCAGATGGGGATGCAGAAAATTACTGATCTCTTTAGTCACAAAATGAAAAAAATGGGACACACTACACCAAAGGGATGAATCCAAGTTAGAGTATTGTAAAGGGGAAAGTGACCCACTGAAGGTTCCCGGTTCAAATCCCAGTAGAACTACTCATTGAGATTTAATATCAGGTACTCAATTGTAGATTTAAAGGGGGATGGCCCGATTTAAGGATATGAAGTTTTCATCTTGATAGATTGGCCTTCACCCAAAAACCCCATCTGTAAAGTTTCGTGCCGATATTTCAATCTGTTTTGCCGTGAGAGCTAAAAATGTGATTTTGTAAGCTCCATAGAGTACTTTGTAAAATTAATATTGGTCAACCAAAATGGGGCACATTTTCGCTCAAAACTTCCAAACCAAATACCTTTTTGCCTTACGATTTCACAGGGTAAATGAAAAAAATAGTAGCTTTCTTCTGATACCAAAATGTTGACCACTTCCGGTAAAATCTGGGGCATCAGGGGATGAGGCTATTAGTGATCGGGCCATGGACCTTTAAATATAGAACTATTGATTTGAACAAGAATTCCACAGTGGAATTTTGACTCTCCCTGTTTTTCAGTTGGAATTGTGTAAATAAACCAAAGCTACAATCTTGAAAAAAAAAAATCTTTGAAAAATTTCCCCTGTTCTCCCCCGAAACAATGTTGTTCATGGTCATGTCATCAGCAGCCTTGGCACACACCTCAACATTGAGACGATGGGGGTGGGGAAGGGAAAGGTCAAATGGAAAGATCAGGCTTGCAATTGAACTGTGACTTTTGGGTTAGGCACCTATGATGTGATCACGGCGAGCATTTAATACAATCGTGTTAAGTGTTCCAACTAATGTTGTCCAAGATTGGGATTGTGCCAATAAAACAAAGCTAGCTGACATGTGATGCATTTTGTTGCTTATGTAGGGGTAAAAAGAAATTTTCCAAGAAGGCTGAGCCTGACTTGATAGTGATGATCCAAACAGCTACAAATCCATGCCCACACCAGACCCCGAATCCAGCGAGTACTATAATGATGAGGTGGACGAGTTTAATTCAAGACGAGACAAGATACCATTGGAACGTGGATTGGAGCTGGCTGAGAGCAGCTCAGATAATAAGGTAAAAGGATATTATCAATACATTGAAATTTAACGAATTAGTTCTCCAGGAAGGCAAGGATGTATATTTATTAATCTTTCCCTGGAGATGGCCAGCCCACGATAGTGTTGAAAAAACCTATGTGCACTTGGCCGGATTCAAACCGGTGACCTTTGTATTACATGCACGATGTTACTGTTATATACCGTTCTGATGCTATCCGCTAGGAAAGCGGAGGACACCTTTCGAACCTAACACCTATAGATGACATCTATCGCTCCTCTACCAACCCTGCCTTGATAGCTTAGTTGGTAAGAGCGTTGTGCATGTAATACGGAGGTCGCTAGTTCGAATCCGGCCAAGTGCACATGGGTTTTTTTTTTAACACTATCGTGCGCTGGCCATCTCCAGGGAAAGATTAATAAATATACATCAATACATTCGCAATTTACTAGCAGGCCAATAACAATAAGTGCCATTTCAAATTTTTGAATTTGAGGGCCAAATTACACCTGTATTTCCTATGTTTACTGGACATTTCAAAGTTGTTCAGTGGCTAATCACCTTAGGCCTGTGGGTGGGATCTAGCCCATGTGGCACTACCCGACCCTTGGCCCCACCACTCCATTAAAACTGAGAATCAGGTATCATTATAAACCTTTTATTGTGTTGTCTGCAAGAGGGCACATGTAGGAATTGCTTTGGTAGTGTGTGTGTGTGTGTGGTCAAAATGTTAACCCTCAAAGGTCATCTAGAGGTCATAGCCCCAAAATGGTCAAAATTATAAAATTTGCTTCGTGTATCCACACATCTTGATCAATTTCTATGACACTTGGATACAATAGTCCTTGGGGTCGTGGTCCTGCATGTTGTGACCGTCATTTGGACCTTTAAATGGTCAGAATTATAAAATTTCATGGTGTATCCACACGTCGATCGATTTTAATGGCACTTGAATGCAACGTCCTTATTAGGTTGTGGCCCACATGTTGGTGATCTCATGTGACCTTTATCTCTATTCCCAAACCTTGATGGCAGACGGCACATGCATTCCGTGAATGCTGTATTTTTTCTCATTTCATCTGCAAAGTATTTTGGCTATTTAATTCTTTCACATTGTGATGCTGCAAGCTAAAATAAAGTTTGTTTACAGTTAGGTGACGAAAATAAAAACCCTGTTTTACGGGCCCGACCGACCCTGATTTTTCAGTTTTGCAGAATTTTTTTTTTAGTTTTTCCAAAAATCATGTAAAATCAGCCTGTTTTTAGCCCAAATTTATCAATTTTGGCAAATTTTTTTAGAAAATTTGTTTGTAGAAATTTTTCATTTTTTCTCTTGATTTTTCCGATTTTTGGGCTATTTTAGGCCAATTTTGAGCTCCAGAAAAGAAAAAAAAATTAAAAAAAGAAAAAATTCGCGTCTTCATCCGACCGACCTTTTTCGTAGCCGCTTCCTACCCCGTATAATAGTGTCTTGGGCCATTCAGTGGCATGCCAGATTCAAGTGAAATTCCTTTACTCTGAAACACAAAAATATACGTAACAAATGGGTGATGCACAGGCCCGTACGTGGGTTGGTGGGGGTGCGGTCACACACACCCATATTCCACAAAAGGGGCACAAGGTCCACTTTTTGCTGAATTTTTTTATAAAAAGGTCCAAAATTTCGAGAAATTTTGACATGAAAGTCAACTTTTTGGCGATAAAATGTTCAAAAAGTCGAAAAAGGACCATTTTAGGGGTTAGGTCTATCTTTTAGCAAAAAAGTCCACTTTTTCAAAAAAAGGTCCACTTTTCAAAGTCCCGCACCCCCCCAAAATAAATCCTGCGTATGGCCCTGGTGATGCACTTCGTAAGCATATTCAGAAAATAAGATTTTACTTAAGTTTACTTTATGATTGTGTTGTTTGTTCATACACTTCAAGAAGGGAAGTCAGGCTTATGCGCTATACAAATTGAATCAGATATTGAAATTTACTTTCCATGAACTCTGACTCAGAGATTTTGAAATATATTTTTTTGTGTATTTAATTAAAAATAGTCAACTAGAACTAAAGATAGTCACCTTAAATTCTCAATTTCATTTTGATGCAGTAAACATTGTGTAATAGTATAACAGTGCCATAGGACACTGTGTATAACAAAAATTCTGGATCCGGAATTTCGTAACAAGATTTTGATTTTCTATATATAGGACTTTGATTTGAGCTTAGCTATTTCATACAATGATTAGTATGTGGATCAGCATTATGTAAATGCAAAAAACATGATTTGCTTGAAAATTAGGGTGATCTCCTTGGTTAATATCTAGTCGAATCTAGTCGGCCTTTAATGTTATCAATTTTATATTATCACTTCTATTTTGGTATAATTAAAATATACAAATCTCCATTTGTAAGTATACTGGTAAGGAAATCTGATGAGGAGGGTAGCTGGTTACCCTGTTAGAACTAAAAAGGTGGTCTACCTACAAGGGCGTCGGCTCTGGAGAGCTAATGGCGGCCATCCAGCACATTGACATCAGGAAGGGAATCTGGTCAATTATCTCTTGCTCCAAAAAATCCTTAAACAGCAGTATTGTTGTGATGTGATGTAAATCCAGCCACCCCTGTTATCAGGGACAAAACCAGATTCAAAACTTTGGTTTTATTACTACTACTACATTTACTTAATTCTCTAATTGACCTAGATTGATTTTGAAGGAAGTTGTCTTTCACCTGGTTTAACCAGCATTCCCAGACAGATTTATAGAATATATGATTTAATATTATTTTCAAGATTGCGCCCTTCTTTACATTCACTTTTTTTTTTTGAAAAAGATTGTGTATTTTTCTGAAATTGCAACTAACATTGGTTTATCTTCCAACAGGAAGAGGTTCTTGGGTTGGATGATTCTGACTCTGATGACCTCGAGGAGAAAATGCAGACTCTGAATAGAAATAAACACCTTGAAGATCTGGCTAGTGACTTGGAGGAGGATGAGAAGGAGGGATAGAATAAGAAATGCCAGATGCCAAGGCGTGGGGCCAAAAGAAGAAGGACTTCTCCACCCGATATGTTTGTATGCTTAGTTGCCTGTTGGGTATATGGCATGCTTTGAATCCATTAAACAAATGCTGACATAAGGCCTAGGATTGTTTGGACTCTTTTGATTGCAGATTTCATGCTGATTCCAAATCTTCCTATCTTGAAACTCTAAACAATTGCTATTATCAATAAGTGCATCTGCGTAGCACGTTTAAGCGCATGCCCTGTACCTTGTTATAACATGTCATATCAAACGCTAGGAACTTTTCAATTGCGTAAACAATTACAAGTGTTTTAAAAATTGGTGATAATGATGTACTTAAGAGTAACATGCATGGTGTGGCACTTTGTTTTATTGAAGGATATTTTCCAAGTTCTTTCCCATACACTTGATACACATCAATATCCTTTTGTAGACTTTACAACCTTTAACATCTTTACTCAAAGAGGCGCACTCTAGATGATGTCAGGGAAAGATTTTTCGAAAGATTCTGGTTTTTAAAAGCAGGAGGAAGGCAAAGTAATTGCTGGCATTAAAAAAAAAATGTATTTCGTTGTTTGTGGTGTGTGTCGTTTCATCGTCTTTAGATCCATGTTCTTTTGGGGAAGATGGGGGGGGGGGATTGCGGTCAAATTTGAAATAAGCTCAAAATGACAAAATCAGCTTGCCATCAGTTGACCCAATGACAGATTTAGGAATCATTGGTCCAAATAAGTAAGCTTCAATCTGCTCTATATCTAACAATGGAGATATTTTGTTATGTTGTTTTAGAAAATGATTTGTATACTGTTCCTAATCAACACTCCTGGGTTATGGCCATTGATCTACCCCATTTTGGTCTAAACCCAATTGTCTAATACCAATTTCCTAATAACCATTAAGTCTAACATCCAATTTATCTAACACCCAAAATGTCCTAATAGCCATTTGGTCTTGCCCATCTAGTCCAATTCCCATTTCGTCTACTACCATTGGTCTAATAACCACAAACACCCTTTTCTAATTCCCATTTGTCTAATATTCATCTGTCTAATATTCATTTTGTCAATATCCATTTGGATATTAAATCCCATTTGGTCTAATAGCCATTTGGGCTAACTTCAATTGGTCTGAACCCAGATTGTCTAATACCAATTTGGTCGAATAACCAGGTTGGTCAATATCCATTTGTCCATTAGATATTTGGTCTAATACCAATTTGACCATATTTGACATCAGAGCATTGGATATTAGGCCCAAATGGATCATTAGACCCATGGGTATTAAGACCAAGGGATATTAGACCAATGGATATTAGACCAAATGATTTAGACCAATTGGGTATTAGACCAAATGGTATTAGACAAATGAATATTAGACCAGATGGGTATTAGACAATGGAATTAGACCACATCGGTTTTATAGATGATATGGATATTAGACGATATGAGATTTAAACCAGATGAATATGAGACTACTGGCTTTGGTTTAGACTAATGGTTTTTAGCCTAAATGGTTATTTAGACTAAATGTAATTAAGACCAAGGGGGTGGTGTTGGTTTAGCCAAATGGCCAATAGACCAAGTGGGATTAGAACCAAATGGCAGTCACCCCAACTCCTGACCTGTATTGTTGTCACAACATTACATACGGTTACAAGCATGGTTTTTATAGGCCAGGAGGGGATGCCCAAGGACATGAAGGAAGCAAGTGGAGGAGGGTTGAGGGTTTGATTGAGATGAGGAGCACGATTCCGGAGAAGGGAAGGAAGGGCAGGGTTAAAGCGATTTCTTGAGTGTGAGGTAAATGCCAGCCACCCTATTACACAGGGCCTAAAGCAGATTTAAAACTTTGGGATTAACTACTATTACTATATTGATACCATATCCCTTATCAATGATCATTCACTAATTTTGCTCTTCTTAATACTCTCCAGCATAAAGTATTTAAAATTGATATAGGGGTGAGTGGCTCAAGGAGAAGCCGCCAGAGAAGAAGAGGAGAGAGAGGCCCTCGTCCATACAACAACGCATGCAATAACACTGGATGAAGAGACTTTGGACTGGATTCTATTCAAAGTGAGTATACATTAAACACGTCTTAGCTCTCGCCATACACCAACGATGGCAGAAACACGGGATGAAAGAAGAACTTTGGACTGGTCTATTAAAGTGAGTATGACTTAAGACACTCTTATCTCCAGCCATACAACAACGCATGGCAGAAACACTGGAGAAGTACGACTTTGGACTGGATCTATTTCAAAGTGAGTAACTTAGACACCTCTATCTCGAGCCAATACAACAACGCATGTCAGTAAACACTGATGAGAAGACTTTGGGCTAGATTTTAAGTGAGTATCTTAAGACATTCTTATCACTAGCCATATAACAACGCAGGCAGAAGCAACTTGAATTGAAGAAACTTTGGACTGTTTCTATTCAAAGTGAGGTATACTTAGACACTCTTATCTCTAGCCATACAACAACGCATGGCATAAACACTGATGAAGAACTTTGGACTGGATCCTCAAAGTGAGTATATTTAAGACTTTTCCTTATTCTTGAACATTATTGTTTCAACCACACGATATGGTATTTATGACTTGTCCTTATCTGAATATTGGGTTTAAACCGGCACGATATGTAAATCACATTGATATATGAAAAAAGTCCCCCAAAAAAACAAATTGCTTGTTGCTCAAACACTATGAGTTACAATATGCTCATCCACCAATGACCAGTTCAGTGGTGTACTTGTACAGCATTGACATGAACTGAAATTGTGTGGTGATCTGGGTATCATATATCATACCCAAAAACCAGGGGGTGTAATCACTGGTAACTGAAAGGGTCTGAAATTGAATCGGCAAAAGGTCTGAAACTGGAAAGGCTGTATGAATAGGGAATTAAGCTTTAATTCAGACCTACATTCAGGACACTTTGCCACCCAAAGTTAATTGATTTGCCACACAGAACAAACTCACATAAATTACCAAAGAGCCAATGAGACACAACATAAAGTGCTGCCTATTGATATCACACCCACCTCCTAAGTATTGTAATCTACTGTCCTATTGTGTCAAACCCCTAATCATAATCCTGTTGGTCAGTGATTGCTTTTCATACAATGCAGATTTGGGTGCAAGTGTCTGGTTGGTGTCTGAATTTTGTTATGAAAACTTTCGTCTGAAATGTAGGAGTAACATTAGATAATTCCTCATTGTGTGGTGACCTAAATTCAGACCATTTGCCCAAAGTCAGACTTTTCAGTACCAGTGTATTTTCTAAATACATTGATGAATGAACAGCTACTGAACTGTGCAAGGGAATTGAGATTATCTTACCAGGTAGCTTTTGTGCATTGAGGATGGGCTTGTCTTTGTGATGATAAGGGACAATGAACATTATTTCATTGTTTCAATTTGATATATTTTCCCATTAAACTCCAGCATTAATAAGTTGTTTTCATTGAGTTTTGTTTTGTGCAGGCAAAACCCGACAGAAAGTACCGGAAATCAGAAAAGAAGTCAGAAGGTGACCCTTGACTCAGCAACTTGCAAAAAGAGAAAATTACAGGTAAATATTTGCCAATATTGTTTCAAGCCGTTATAATTCAGAGTGAGAGTATGCTGTGCTGAACTTAGCAATGCATTCTGGTGTACGACCTGGTGAAAGAATTCAATCAAGCACTGTTACAGTATTAAAGTCTATTAACCCCATTCAACTCATTTCACTTTTATACAGACTCTATTCATGATGAAATTTCATGAAGGAGTTACGGAAATTAAGCATAAAGGATGTCTTTCTGTGCTGCCAGAGCCTGATGCCCAAATCATTTTGACTCTACTGTGCGCGCACACACACACACACACATATACTGACAACAGCTAATGGGGCGGGTGTATTTGTGGTTGTACATTGTGGGGTTTAAACATTTGTATATCAATGCATTTGTGGGGAATGTGATTTTAGTATAGCAAGCATTTTTTGGGAGTGTGGACCATTGAAATAGTGTTTGTGTCTCTGTGAGGGTATGTGGACTACAAACACACAGCGGGGGTGTTTTTCTTTTCCATATTTTTTAAGCTAACGATGTCATTTTAGCCCCCGTTTAAAACACTTTACTGTGGGGGTACCCCCCACTATGCAAAATACGCCCTCATGTAACTCTGTACTTGCAAATACCCCCCAAATGTATCTCTGGAAAAAGCACACCACAAGCACACACTTTTGAATGACCTTTACTTCTGAAGACTTCCTTGGAAACCACATCCTTGGATCCTTGCTTGTAATACCCAAAACAAAATAAATTTGTTCCCCTTTGAGGACATTTGTTATACTCCCGAGGGCATTTGTTTGAAAGAATTCTTTGTGTTAGGTCCTCGGAAGTATTGTCAACAAGTCAATTTTCCAATCATAATGTGATAAAAATGAAAAATCTATTGCATCTCTCACGATCCCAAGAAGGAATCACCTGAATTTCTGAACTTGTGAGGACTTTAAAAGTGAAGGTGAGTACTTTAATATGCTTCAGTAAATTGTGACTTTACATTGAAAGCATATTTGGAAAAATTCTGAAAAACTTGAAATGTAGAGTACCTCATGGGCCTTTGATCAAAAGTTTGTGGTCAGATCATGAAGATGAGGAGCATAAAATAAACTTGTGATCTAAATTGATTGATTCCAATACCAATTGTCCAGATTCCAATCATTTAATACAAAAAATTGCTCTAGTTTCAAACAAAAAAAAAAAGATTGATCCTTGGTCACTTGTGAGGTTATGTTAATTTCGAGATGGGTTATGGATGTATACTGCAAAACACTGGATTTGTGTATAAAATTGAGGGTGTCCTTCATGAATAGGTCAATTAGGGATGCAAACATGTACAGGGTAGTCATCAACAAATCAACAATGATGCTTAGATGCCCGAGCGGCTAAAAATAAGGGAACATAGGATACAGAGTTGTTGATTTGCCGTGAACACACTGAACTGTTTGAATCTTTTCACACAAAAATACTTATGGAAACTTATTAATAGAGGAACATAATCAATCATTACACTGAACTGTTTTCCTTTACACCAAGGTTGACTGAAATCTATGCATTTC